>ML789904.1:301073-315185 GCA_009831015.1 Picea engelmannii | reverse complement strand
TATAAGAACAATCTCCATTCCAAACCTCAAAATGGATAGTACCATATCTTCTTCATTAGACAAATATTCTTGGTATGTTTCCTCTATGGATATGGTGGCTCAAGCCTGCAGTACACATGATGCCTTACAATGAAATGTAACAATCTTACTATTGAATGATAGTTTTATGTTACCCATGGTTAAGGAAACAACTTAAAGTTCTTAGGTCCTATTTGAATATTCTTATAATTTAGATTCGTTACATAGTCATAGAAAAAATACAAAAGACTTATGTAGCGGATATTAATTTGGTCTTTGTGTGGGACATTTTATGCCATTAGTATGTTTTGTACAAAAAAATGGATCTTGGGGACTACACCATGGTCAAGGAGTGAGGAACAAGGAACAAGGAACAAGGAACGAGGAATGAGGGACACAAAACAAGGAATGAGGAACGAAAATTGTACGAGGACTAGACATCGGCAACAGTAACCTGCGAATGGGGCCAACGTTGAAATTTTTTCAAACAGTTTATGTATGCACTGAAATTTGTCATGGATAGACTATTGGCATGCCTTAATGATATGGAAGGGTTTCTGGACTGAAATTTGACTGACACACCCACTTTCTTCCATCATCAATTCATCATGTAAACCATAATCCCTAATTTTATTTCAAAGTACCCAATTTGGTTGACTATATAGAAAATGCATGCTTCACTATATAGAAAATGCAAATGCATGCTTCACTATATAGAAAATTGAAAAATGTGTAATATATCATTAAAATCTTTCCTAAAGTTTTGTATTTTCAATTTTACACCTAAAACTTGATTTCATGTAAAAATTATTCAAATCCCCCCCACCCCGAACTTCTTTTTTAAATTCCAGAGAGTAAATATCAATGTTAAATGCCTCAAAGAAATGCATACTATTATATATAATTAGTGATAAATGGAAATAAAAAAATTCCAAGATGGAGCTACCAACAGTTTCTACAACCCAACATACTATGTTTCTATAACAGTTTCTATAACATTTCTTATCTTGCTATATTATTAGATTTTTAATTTCAATCCTGAAATATACTAAAGTGAAAAAATAAAATTAAATCTAAAACTTTCTTGGGAAATGTTGAACAAATTAAACTACCTTATAAAAATGCCAAAATAGAGACAGGTCCAAAACCTATTGTGGAAAATTAGTGATTAATTATTTTCTGCAACTTCTCTAACTTCTTCAATTATGCTTCTATGCTTCCCTTTTCTTCAATATATCGACTCAACATTTCAACTTTTCAAGGATTCTCTTTTATCTCATTCAACCAATTCTTTTGAGATATTTCACTGTGCTTTAAATGTTTCTCTTCTTTCTTTTGAGTGTGCACCTCCTCAATGGTGCCTTCTACATTTAGCTAATATTCCTCTAGCTCCATCTTAGGTTATCACCCAATGCAAGTTCTTGTGCTACTATGACTAGTGGGTTAAAAGTAATATAGTCTTCTTCTACCAAAAAAAATTTCACTCAGGTTGTGATTTCCTTCACCAACCTTCCACAAGATCCTTTCTTTAACTATTCGTCCTCTCTTGAAAAAAATAGTTCAACTCCACTATGATCTCAATAGTATAGAATTATGTTGTAGTTTTAACCCAAAAAAAAATAACTCATATTATTTCACGATCAAACCTATATAATGAAATAATATTCTTCAATTGGATCTCTCTTCTCCTTTTCCAATACGTTTGTAGATGTTCTGTCAATCTATTCAACCATTCAAACAATTTCACCAAACATTCTACCCAAAATACATCTTATGTATAGTTATGGTTATCATGTAACCAATGTGACTGGTATCCCATATGTACTTCTTCTCAAAGAGGTTCATTTTCCTAAACCAACAAACTTCCACATAGCTTTAGGTTAACTTTCTAGTCATGGTGTGAGAACTGCATACACATCATGAAGGTCCTCATGATGGAACCTGTTAACTCCCCAAATAAATTTCATATTTTACCTTGTCATTAAGTGATAGGTTGGTCTTTAGATGGTAGATCTTAATTTTTTAAAGTTTTACAACCTTCAAGATGAATCATAGATTGGTCTTATCGAGAAATAAATGGTTTGTAGTTTGAGTGTAAAAATGTCAAACATTAGCTTTTCGCAGCTAAGGGTCCATTTTTCTTGTGTTCTAAGCTACTGAAAGGTCTCAGTTTTGGCAACTAAAAAGGCAGATGCGGGGTCCTATAAGCTACCGAAAGCACAGAGTTTCGCTAACGGTTAGCACGTCCGGCCAGACTCTCCAAGATTAAAGCACATGCATCATGATAGTTTCAAATGCTGCCTAAAATAATTTTGAACATCTCTTAACATGATTTGTGCAATCTATATCAGTTGGAATTCATGATTTGATAAACATTATGAAACCCTCAGAGGTCAATTTCAACACCCTTGCTGTTATTTCAAAACTCCATCATCATCATAAGTCGTCATCCACTATCCATTTATCTAGCAAAACACACCACGCTTTGTCTTAATTGATCTAGTCATATATTCAAACCACTCTCCTATCCCACACATTCCTCTCCATCTGATTTCCATTTCGCCCTTCATCAACATTAGTCTTCCTTTCAAAGCCCAATTTTAGTGTTTGGAGGTATTGTCATTTTTTTGCAGATGGCTTCTAGAGGAAATGTGCTCAGGAAGGAGCTACATGATGTGTCATCTCTGGAATCACATCCATAGATTTTCCAGATGTTCAAAGAAGCAAGTTTCTATAGGTATTGTGAGAAACTGCAAGGGTATCACCAAGGAATCGTTGAGTCTTTTTCCAAAAGCTTTGATGGAGGAAAAGTGACATTGGGTCCATTGGTGATGAAAATAGATGAGGCCAGTGTTGCGGTAGCAACTGAGATGCCTGGACAAGGTGAAAGCTAGTTCAAAACCACTATCACTAAAGACATTGAATTTAGATCTTATCTTAAGCCTGAATTCAAGTGCATTATTTGGAAAAGGGATGTTCATAGGTCTCACCTGCAAGAGAAATGGAAGCAGTTTCTTAAAGTAATTCAAGTGTATATCACTTGTGAGGGAAGGTATGGAAGAGTTATGTTATATCATTTTAAAATCATGAATAATTTTATAGGGAAGAACCTTCTGAATTTTCCCCACTACCTTCATAGAAGCTTGACCAAGATGGCACATCAAGTCCAGGCTAAACCTGAGAATGTAAGCACCAATTTTTTTTATCATGGCCTCATCAAACTCATAGTGATGGAGAAACTACAGAAAAGGGTGAATAGATGGGATTACCTTCTATTTTGGGGACAGTTTGAACAAGAAATTCAGCTTAAGGGAAAAAGGAAAACTCCTACCAAAGGGTCATCTACATCTAGGAGTAGCAAAATAAAGAGAAGGGATTTGTCCCTAGCACAGACAGAGGAGCCAACTCCCTCACCTAGTACCAAGAAAACAAAGAAAAACTTTGACTTTGATCAAGTAGCAAAAATTCAAAACACATCTGCTAAAAAGAATATCTTAAATTTGCCTTATTTAGATTATGAATCTGAACCAGCTATGGAAAAAAATGAAGCCCCTAGAAATGAATCCTTTCAACATGAAGCTCCTGATCTTGAAATACCCGAGACATCAACAAGAAAGAGAGTCAGAAAATCATCAAAGATAAAGAGGCTTAAAGGACAAGTAAAGGAGCTTGAGGTGTTAGAAAGGGTTGTAAAATCTCATAACCAGGCCTTGAAAAGAACATATGATGAGGTAAGATATTCTTTGCAGAGGATAGCTAAAATGCATGTGAAGGAGGAAAATAAGAATAAGAAATTGCTTAAGGAAAACCAGAGACTGCATAAGTTGGTTAAGTGCTTAAAGATAAAACTAATGCTTAAAAAACCTAAAACCAAAGAACATCCTACTCTTAAAGATCTAGAAGAAGTTGTTGTGAACTTGAGTGAAGAGACCTGAATGCAGACAGATGAAAGGGATCCCATTTTTGTAGTTTCATAAATAGTTTTGAAGACTTGCAGTTTTGGTAGATTAATCAGTTTTGAAAAGGTGTTGTAAGCTACCGAAAACCCTCACTTTTGGCAGCTTATTTTACTCTGTTCCATACACATTAGCTACTGAAAGCGCAGAAATAGGTAGAATGATAGTAATTTTTCCTAGATCGAATCTATCTTCTACCAAATCATTTAAGGAGGGTTTAAAATGAGTATCAATTTTAAAAAGGATAGAGATCATCCTTTTTTTCAGGTTTTGATCAAAATACAAAGGATAAAAGGCTCAGAGGTTCTCCTATTTCTGTTTGAATATTTTCCCAGGTGTCAGAGAAGAATTTTGAATTATCTTGTCACCTCCTAGAAGATCACTAAAGATATCGAAGAGATTGAAGACTAGATTGTGATAAGGGTTTGACCACTTAAAGATAGGATCTAATCCTATTTTCTTGAGAACTATTTTTATTTTGTTCTATTTTTAGTATTCCAAATCCTTTTTGATAGGATCTTCGATTTTGATGTAAATTCTATAAAGCCTATTCCTTCAAAGAAACAAAGGTTCGAATTTGGATTCTTTATGTACTCTTTTATCTAAACCATTTTGAATATATCAAGGAATCATAAGTTTCTTCCATTGGATATTGTTCAGTCCTTCCTTTTTCCTTTCATCTCTATTCTTGTGTGTTTGAGATTTTGTTCATTTCAATGTTTATGCTGTGATTGATAATTGTCTTATTATCTTTGCATAGATAAACAAAGACCCATAGTTCTTTGTTGGTTATATCTGACCTGTCACATGTATGTTTTATAGATATGGTATTGTTGGTATGATTAGTCTTCTTCATTCATTTCAGTTACAACTTTATGAGAAGTACCCTTTTGGTGGCCTTGTTTTGTCCTGATCTATACAAATATATATTGAATTAAAGATTGAGTGTGTGAGATGTTCACCTTGACCCATTTTTTACCTTCATTATTGATTTCTTGATTAAGTTACCATGCTCTTTTGATCACAACCTAGAAAGACTCCTAGAGTGATAACAGAACCAATGGTTGGCTCAATTTTAGATCACAACATATCACGACAGGATCCTATTCCTCTTTCCTGACAGTGAATCTCCTGCGATATGGTACAACAAATATTCTGTGATTTAGCTACAACGTGACCACCATAGAAGACAACGAATGATTCTTGACTACATTTTTCAGGGTATATTTGTGGTAACAACATCGATATGCGCCCTTCTTTAAGCTCTGGCAATCATAATATGTGACAATTTGCAAGAAATTCTTTGTGAACGGTGGCAATGATTCAATAATCAAATCCGTAGAGGCAACTTGCTCTCTTGTGCAATTCTGGCGAACATCAAATTCTTCAACAACTTAATAGTAACAATGATCCTTCAATGCAGTGCACCCCCTTAAAAAATCTTTAGCCACTTGAAGATGCGACCTCCTCCATGCACAACGGATCATATTTTGATGGATGGATTCTCCATGCAGCAGATTGATGGATGACTCCTGGTGAGATAGATAGATGGCTCCTCCATGCAGCAAGTCAACAATCGTTAACCTGCTTTGATTATTATAAGAGTGTTTGGTCACTTTGCACATAAACCTATTACTAATAAGTGGTAACAACAGAAATTTCGGTGTTAACCCATAATGTTTTCAATCTTCCTTCTAGGTCGCACTAACCATTGTCATTGATCATCTCATACAAAATGATGTCAATATCAGCAAGATAAATGGAATACCTGTTCAAATCTAGCTCTAATAACAAGATAAACACCAAATTGTTGTATGAGACCCCTTGTTTGTGAGACAAGGGATCCCCTCCACCCAATGATTTGACTTGTAAAGTCTATGCCAGAGGTATACATACCATACCCCCCTCTAGATTTGAACTTGTGACCTCTTAGGAGAAAACAAATGTTCTTAACCATTAGACCAAGAATGGTGAGTACCCTATAAAAATTAGCATTTTAAGTCTTTATAGGTGAACATTCTAGCTTCATTGATTCATTGTTAATAGCCTATAGTCTATTATAGGTTTTCTTTCATGTGTTGCCTCCATCATTGCAATTATTTTCTCTTTGTTTTCCTCTTTTAGTTCACCCTTTCTTAAATTAGGTTGTTCAACTTTTGTAAATTGCATGACAAACCCCAACCTAATTGCCCATTTCTCACAACACCATTGCTACAATTTATACCCAACACTTGATGATTATGCTACTTATCTTGTGAGAGGATTACTTGGCTCCATTTCGTTCTAGATGCCTTGAGGTGATGTTATTGACTGATGTTCTATTGGTTCCTGGTTTGAAGAAGAATATTCTTTCAATTTTTTGTATGATATATGTACATTGGAGAGTTTCATTTCAGGGACAACATTGCACCATCAATTAAAAAACAAAACATAATTTTTTTAACAAAACACTAAAACGAAATTAAAAAGAACTTGTGCCCATTCCCAAACTAGTAGAGCACTAGAAAATTCATCATGCCCATTCCCACAACTAGCAGAGCAACAAAACCTGATCGTGGGCATAGAAAATCCCCTCGACAGTGACAGTGAGAGTCGAAGGAGTCTCTATCCATCAAATTTGGATAGTGACAGAGGCAGAGGATCCCTATCTGACCAAAGCTTCTAGCGGTTGTGGAGTGGAAAGATCAGGGGTTGACATTATACAGCCACCAAAATCGGTAATTTCTTAATTTTTTTATTTTTCTTGGTTTAATCATGTGAGAACATGTCTATATCGAATGAAACTAGGAATAAAATTAGTTTTATTGGTTAAGGATTTCCATTATGTCATTCAATGCTCCTAAACTATTTTTTTTTCACCTATCCCAATGTGGTCTTAATCGAAAGGACCCTATTAGGGACACACTTTCTAGACTCTATTAGGGCCATGCTATTAGGGCCACACTTTAGGCACTTTGTTAGGGCCATGACCACACTTTCTAGACTCTGTTAGGTCCACGCTTTAGGTGCTCAACCGATAGGACCTACACTCCATAAGGAAGGGAGAGGGTCTGCACTCGAATCGTAGATAGGGAGGAGGGAGAGGCCTACACTTGAATCATAGATGGGGAGGAGAGAGAGGCCTGAACAAAATACCAACCGAAATTGTAAATGTTTGAGGCCCATTTATGTTTGAAGCTCCTTTAGAGAAGATTGACTTATTAATAAGCCCAACGAACTATTAAATTATGCAAACATCACACTATTTTTTCTCTTTTTTCTAAGGGTTTTAGCATTGTTTATAATGAATAAAGTGTGTTCCCTTTAAATAACCTAAGTGACAAACATTATATATTCATGATATGGGCCTTAGAATATTTGTTAACTATTACCAACAATTTGGTTTCAAGTTTACTCTTACTCTTGAACTTGCACATAATAACAATTTGCCTCAAACACATAATATATGCACCTTAAGGATGGTTATAGATTTGACTTGAGAGTTGTTGCATTCACTTGTAAAATTTCAAATCCGGATGGTATCAAAATCCGCTATGAATAAGTGTAATTTAAATACATTTTTATTCAATATATTTATCAGTGTTGTTGGAAAAATACTTTCCCTCACAACCCACCAAGTAATCTCATGGTTGGATGATTCCACTATGTTGTCATTTGATGGCTTCTATGTGACTGATCAAATTGGTTACAATATTGTACTTAATGGCATTGGTTAAGGTTCTTTGCTAGTGGAAATTATCATTTTCTTATATGACATGTGAGTCCATGCTTCTTTGGGCATTTTTCAATACAATTTCCTATTGGGATACAATATTGTATATTCTTAGACTCATGTTGGTAAATGAACGAACTAAGACTCTTTTCCATGTGCAAACAAAGGTCATGATTTTCCTTTCCTCAAGAGTGGTAGTGTCAATCTTCTAATGCTTTAGTCAAACCAAGTCTTGGAACTTCCCTTCTCTACTCAATGGCTAGACTTAGTTTAACACTTTGGAATACCCACCTTAGGTTAGGAACCCTTTTCCTTAGCCTTAAAGTGAAGAGGAAATGTCATTGAGGTGAAAATGGGTGGCTTTCCTGGAAATTTCCCCTAATCTCTCCTACGCAAGATAGGCCTTTCCCTTTAGCAAGAGTTTCAGTGGTAACAATACAAAAAGAAAAGATTAAAGTGGAGAAGAGTGTGGGAGAGGAAAAAGAAGAAAAAAGAAGAATTCCAAACATCCAATACGATACTTATTATTTTGAGAATGAAATGAAGGAGGAAACATAATAAGGAAATGTAATATGTATGACGTTGGATGGTTTGGCATAAAGAGTTAGGCCTTAGGTTTAGCTGGATGACTAGAAACACAATCTTAATCATATTATCATTTCTTCTAGTTTAAATAACAAACTCAATGAATATATCTTTCCATTCCACCCAACTTTTGTGGAGTTGAAAATTTCAAAATGCTGTGATGTTGCAATGCATATAAAAATGTTCTACTCACACATATATTCCCTTGATATTATTTTTGTTTGTCACTAATGTGAAGTGCTCCATTCAAAAATTGGTTGTTTGCAATAATGATGTTTGTTGACATGGACATCTTTTGTATACCAAGTTTTATTGCAAACAATGCAATGATGAGTAGGTGTGTCCAACACCTATCTTTGATCTTCTTTCTCAACGAGTGCATGGCATGCTCTTTCCAAACTTTGTGTTTTTATTATGAGAGTTCACTCTTTGGAATGCATTGACTTGTTTTGTGAGACCTAAATGGTTGAAATTGTGAAAGAAATCACTTGCAAAAGATTTGTTCTTTTTGTATTCAATCATCCAATGAGAATAATATTATTAGAAGCATGACCCCTTTTCCTTTTCACAATTCCAAGCTCTTCTAGGCATTTTTATCCCTAAATGATGTCATTTCAATTTAGAGAAAAGTTTTTTTTGGATATTCTCTATTTCTAATCAGGATTTATGTACAATACATATTCATCTTGACTCGATGTGTTTCATCTACTCTATAAGAAAAACTAAGAAAAACTTCAAGAGTACCTCATCCTCCTTGGGTTTCTTTAAGTTAACTCTAATTGCATGGACTTGTCTAAAATTATTTTGGAATAAAACATAGATGGGGCCTCTTGTTTCACAAAGTTATTTTTAATAAAATTCTTAGTATGATGCACATTAAAATTTCTATGATCTACTCATTGATGGATTTCTCCTTATGAAAAAGGTAAAGAAGGGCTCACAACAATATTTGTCGCTACTTGTTTCAATAGTACACTATGGAAATGGGACTCATTTACTTATAACATAGTTTGTGACCTCTGCAAACAAAGATTCCACATACCTTAAGAAAATCTCTCCAAACCTAAGAGATGTAAGTGTGACGAAAATAATAGGACACTTATACATCTCTACATATAATAGGCCACATATGTATAATCATATGTCTATACATATAGGGTCTCAGATTTTCCTTAAGAGTCAAAAGCGAAGTCCACTAAATCTCTAGAGTGAGAATTAGTAAACCAAAAGACATGTTGATTAGGAAAAGTATTGAAAATGGAGTAGAAAGGAATCTTGTTGTATATGCCAATTGGCATACACAACGTCCATTGTGCATGTTGTGTATGCCAATTGGCATACACAACAACCACAAAGGTTGTTGTGTATGCCAAGTGGCATACATAGCATGCCCAATGGGCATACAAAACAACCATTCGGCCTGTTGTGTATGCCAATTGACATACACAATAGGTCCAATAGAACTTCTCTATATGCTAATTGACATACACAACAACCACAATGAATTTTGTGTATGCCAATTGGAATATAGAGCAATCCCATTGGTCTTGCCGTGTATTCCAATTGGAATAAATAGTAGCCACAATTGACACCTTTCTTTTCTTACTTCAATGATGAAGGTTCAATTACTAACTTTTGAAGGATTTTTGGTCTCCTGACTTAGTGATTTATCTATCATGAGGAAAAATGATGGATTGGGAAATCAAAAAGTACTTCAAGTCAATGACTTAGATGTTTTCTTGACAAAATGGTTCATAGAGATAACAAAAAGAATATTGAAGGAGATTCTACGATGTGAATTATCCATTACTCATAAAAAAATAAAAAAAACTCTTATTCTATGCAACATTGAGTTTCCTGCATGGTTTCTTGGTGATTTCAAAACTTCTTCAACTCGTCAACAGTACTAAAGAGTAATTAAGGGATCCAATACCTTCATAAATATTTACACATCAAATTTAGGCTTGAAAAATTGATCCTAAATCCTCATAGATATAAACTACCTCATGTGTGAGCTCAATATCAACAAACTAAAAGAAGTATTGGCAAGTGATTAAAAATAAGTTTAAATCAGTGTTGGTGGAATCCCTTGATTTCTCAACTTGCAACTTACGCAACTATATGCAACTTATGCAACTATATGCAACTATATGAAAATATGCAACTATATGCAACTATATGCAACTTTATGCATCAATGCAACTTATGCAACTATATGAAACTTATGCAACTATATGCAACTATATGAAACTTTATGCAAATATATTGCAACTATATGCAACTATATGCAACTTATGAAACTATATGCAACTATGCAACTATATGCAAATATGCAACTTATGCAACTCTATGAAACTCTATGCAACTATATTGCAACTATATGCAACTTATGCAACTATATGCAACTATAAAAATTATTCAACACCCTCTATCTAATATAATTTAGTAACCTTGGTCCTATAGTGTATAACACTCACATCGGTTGTAATCTTAGAATTAATTACTAATTCCACAATAGGTTTTGGACTTGTCTCTATGGCATACTACCATGAATTATATGCACATGCCTCCTCAATTATAGAAGGATAATATAGCTTCTCACTAGAATTTACAAGTGCCACAAGATCAACAAGTAACTCATAAAGACCACCTTCTCTCACCCCTCTAGCAAAATTCCTCAGACTAGATAAACTACAATCATTGATGGTGCAATGTTGTCCCTAAAATGAAACTCTCCAATGTACATATATCATACACTAAACTGAAAGAATATTCTTCTTCAAACCAGGAACCAATAGAAAATCAGTCAATAACATAACCTCTGTCTATAGTGTTTCTCTCTAGAGGAAGAGGTCCAATGAAATGATTTGTATAGAGCTCCAAGGATACTAGGGTTTGGATCCGACCTAACTATGAAGGAATTCTTCTAGTGAATTGATTTTCTCCCAAACACAAGCAGAGATTCTCAATCACCAGGCATGGCTAGTTTTGGTCTAGACAAAAGAATTTGTTAATAACATCAACTGAGTTAGCTTATAGGGATGAAAAACTTCTTCCGGTATAGAATCCTTAAGCTGATCATGGGACAAATACAAGGCATAGAGGTCTCACGTTGGTCATCCTGCCCTGGGTTTATAAGATTCCATGCATTGGCTACATAATTTCCATAGGTAAGCACAAGATTCTCAGGTAGATGAGATGGTTATTGAACTTGAATTTTAGACAAAAGCACCCTAGTTGGATTTGCCTTTGAGGGAAAATATTTTTTCTAGCAAGAATATTTAATTTGTTAAGAATGCTCACAATTATAGATAGAAAAACATAGGTAAGAGCTAGTTATGATGAGTTTATCCACCCATGTAGCCACTTCTGACAGGGTCAATAGCTCGTTTGGGTCATGTATAACAGAAATATCTACAATATCATCCATTCTTAGCTTAGCAGAGGCTCTACATTTAATTGTAAATCCAAAATTCCATCTAGAATAACTGTTGCCTGGTTGATTAGGGGCACTGCCCATTTGATAGTGTTGTGTGGATCAAAATCCATGTCATATTCTTTTCTTCCACTCAGAGTCTCTCTTAAAACCTCAACAAATTTGTATACATCACTATTCTCTATAAAATTCCAAGACCTATAGTAATCTTAATCAATATATATAGCATCCTCTTTCTGGACAAGAGAAGACAACCCCTTCACTCTAAATGAAGTTAACCCAAAATCTTCTACCCCAGAAAGACATAGCTTATAGCTTCTCCCATTAAGATGTTTTGCAACACTTACAAATTTTGACAACCAACAAAGATGTTTTAATAATTTGGATACATGGAAGTCCTAATAACACCTGTGCTTATGATCAATGATGAGGCTGCTAATACTACAGTTGTTCTCATCCTCTAAAGTGTAGGGGTAACAACTTTGCCTCAGTTGTTGAAATGATTGTCAAGTATCATTCCCATGGAGATAATGGTATATGAGAACATCCAGGTCTTTCCCCAAAGTACATTATTAGTGTTTAATTTAAAGAAACTACAAGAGCCATTCTCTAGGAGGATGGAAAAGACCCTAGCTGAGATCTAGGGCCCCCATTACACTCCTGGGGTTCTTGGTCTAGGACCAAATAGTCAGATCCATGGAAAAGACCCTTGTAAGGGCCCCCAATAGATAACTATAATATAACATGTGCTAGACTATAATATAACATGTACGAGTTGATAATAGATTCACCTTTAGGATCGTTTTATATCTTGCATCATATCTATGTATTTTCATGACATCAAAGCCCAAACTATCATGGTGGATTCTAATATTGGAGCTACAGTTAGTGTAGATTCCTTCTCATGTCGAATTCCTTTAGACATTAGTTAACTTACCTTCGAAGGTGTAGGGAACTTCATCTAAGCAAGTGTTAGCCTCTCTTGAAGATTTGTGCCTATTGTTGAACTTGTACACCCTCTCCCAACAATTGCGCCCTCCTCTTAGCTTGTGCACCCTCATTCAAGTTCACCCTCACTTAAAATAAAAGGTAATAAATAGGTAACAAATAGCTCATACCTAACTTGCGTCTTATAATTCTCCAACATTGTTCTTTACACTTAGTGCAACAAACACCAAATGGAATGGTTTACACAAGGTCAATGGAGAATGTTATTCTTATCTTATTCTTCAACTTGGATTGAGCATGTGTATGACTTGGATTGAGCATGTACATGAATGGTACCTGGCATGTATATGAATTGGATTAAGCCACATCCATATATGTACATCCATAGTTGTTAGTTTTCACGCAACCACATTGCAAAGGGTGTAGTTGTACTTCCTCCTAGTCACCAAGCTTATTGTTACCCCATAGTAGTACTAATGTGAAGTGTGGAGGGAATTCCTTTTTTCTTTCAAACCCCATAGTCTATACCTTTGCATCCACATTGGTATATAGCTCCACATCAACACTCCACTTCACTTTCCTTTGCTCTTAACATAGCCCCTTACTTTTTATGTGATTTTTTCTATGTGCATTAGCCTTCCCCATAGCCTTTACATCATGTCACCCATTTTCCTTATCCTTTTTCTTGTAGATGCAAAGTGCAAAGTGAAAAGATATGAAATTGCCTTCACTACATTCTTAGCTCTGCATGCATAAAAATTTCTAAGGAAAAATAATAGGATTTTTGCCAAACTTGCAAAGGAGGTTTTTTTGAAGGCCTTAAACCCTATAAAATTGTATCTTAGAGCACTAAAATTGATCATAAATTAAAAAAAAAAAAAAAAAACATTAAAGAGAACATTCTTTATTATTGGTCCATTTAGGATTGAACCACACATCCCCATTGGGAGTCTTTTGGTCTATAAGCTTCATCCCCTTCTAGTTCTTCCACCTCTTTAAGAAATGGAAGTTGGATGATGCATAATGTAGGAATGGATAGAGTTGTGTGAAAATGTGGGATGTATGTTGCATGGATGTTGTATCAACAAGGTGAAGACCCCGTGATCCTTATGAGTATTCAAGATGTGTATGGTGGTCTCTATAATCATAAAATTTTACTATGTTATAAATGATGACATTTGATTCAATGTTGTATATGTGTACTAAGTGAACTACGACATTTGCATGGTATTTTTAAAATTTGGGTCATTTTGCAGTACTGCACACATAGTAATCTATCAAGAAATTATTTCTTTGCTTAAAACCTCTTGCTCCTTCCCATAGCTATTTTTAATCGAAGTTGAATTTCTTGCATTTCATTTTCCTCTTGCATGGTTTAAAGAGTCGATTCAAAACACCATCACTGTCATGACCACTCCTTTGAGTAACAATAGCCTAAAATCAAGCGCTAATTAAAA
>ML789904.1:259424-294296 GCA_009831015.1 Picea engelmannii | reverse complement strand
TTAGATGTACATTATATAGTTGAACATGTAATGATGTATATAATGCATTGACATTATGGGTACTTTTTCATCTGATAATATACACAAGGCTATTTCTGTGGCTTGTATATATCTGTGAATGTAATTTTGTTATACACTTAATGATAATTCCATCTTCTCTTATAAGACTTGGTATATATTGATTCAATACTCCTTGATTCAAGACGTGAGAATTCAATCAAGACAATTATAAGTGTTTCATGTTAGTTAAATGTATGGTTAATCTATATAATATTGTTGCACATGAGAAATATGGCAAATATTAAATATTCATGTTTAGTTCAACTTTGTGGTATGGTTAGAAGATACCAAGGAAAAGTATGAATCGACGAACATATTGTGAAGCAATCCGTGTGCATGAAGGTGATAGAATATATGTAAAATATCGAATTGATTGAGTGCACAGTAGTATTATGTGTGAAGAGTGTTTGCACGCACAACAATGTATATGTGTTTTGAAGGGATAAGCTGAAGGGCTATGTGTGCAATAGAACTGTAACATTTATTCCACTGCTATAATTTTATTAAAAGATATATACTCTTGTAGCGAGACCCAACTTGGGTCTAGGTGCAGTACCTTAAGGATGTGTGTAGTTATTCTGGTCTACTTGTAATAGGGATATTTATAAGTACTATCTGCACACTAGGATTTTTGAAGTAGCATGGTCCAGTAGTGAGCTTGGGCCACTACAAAGAGTATCATAGTGATAGAAGTTGAGGTTTGTATTGATGTGGCCATCCTAGGAGGCTGGGATGTTACAACAATAATCATTAAAGTAGAAACTACAATGTAAGAAAAACTTGGTGCTAAAATGGATGTTGAAGTGGAAGCAATTTTGTAAATTTTTCCTAGTGCAAATGAACCAATTTCGGTGCTAAAATTGAAGCTATATTTGGAGCAATATTAGATGCTAACTCAGGTGCAATATCAAGTGTATTGTTTAGCATTAAAATAGGTGGAAATAGTGTTAGTTGGCATTGTTTATGATGCCAAAGTAGATTCAAGACAAATTTAGCGCAAAATCTTATGTGATTACCAACGCAAAATATGAACTATCATTTTCTATCGATTTTGGTGTTGGGAAATCCACCATGAAAAAACAAAAAACAAAAACTAGTGAAAAACTAGGTGCTAATTACACGTTTTGTTGTAGTGTGTCGATGCCTTGGTGGAGGGCATGTCAATGTTAGACAGAGAGGGCATTCATAGTGGAATATGAGTTTGAAGTTGGAGGTAGTATTATCACGTGTTTGAAGGTTGTGGACAATAAGTGTTGTGTGGAGAATTTCATTAGGTGGAATGCCACAACGAAGTGTGCCTTGGATGAGTGCATCTTGGATGAGTAATGTGTTGGAAGCATTTGGTGGTTGCAATGTTGGCACCCCATGTTATTCAAAAACTTTGTATTTCTATCAACATTATAATAAGAAAATGGACATGAAAAACAATATTGTAGTGTCGATGTAAACATGAATAGATCCTTTCATTGCTTAAAAGGTAATAAGCTCAATAGACAAAATGGATCTAAATTATGTTATGAAGGGGAAAATGGTAACTAGTAAAACATTTAAGATGGCAAAGAAATGAAAATGAAACCATATAGTTAATACATTGTGACACATTGAGATCCTAGTACATCACGATAACATATATTGAAAGTTTAAATCACTATGTTGCATCCAATAATTCAAAACATAGGGTCTTGAGAAAAATTTCAATGTTATCAATGTGACCATAACCAAATAACCATTAAAAAAAGTATGTTAGCCACATGGGCACTTGTAGTTGCATCTAATGACAATATACTAAGGTGTTAATGAGTTTCTCTTGCAATTTTTATGTGTTTCTTTTGACCACCATATAACTAGACCCCATAGGATCTTGCACATGTCATATATCCTTGGGGAATACCTAAGATGAACTTATGAGCRTTTGAAACCTCAATAATTTCCATAATCTACTCATGGTTGACTATTTCATCCTTTTCATAAGAAATATTTGCACAAGTTGTTTTAACCTTTTGGCACTCTCACARATGGGTAACTTTTGCAATTGACAGTTTCTCAATGAAGCATTGTATGACCTAAATACCCAATGTCTATAAAACTAAGACTAGTCCTTGTAATTTGCAATGGTGTATTAATTTTTAGTCTTATATTAACTTCAGTGACAATGGCCCATATTTATTTTTAATATTGCAATAACTTCAGTCTCATATTCTCAAGCCACCACTAGGACTTTCAAATTAATAGTGAAAAGGTTGAGGTTTAGGCAAGCATCCCTTTGATGTTTTTTCATGATTCCACCAGTGTCCTTTGTTGAAAAAAACAATGTTTGCTTCCTTATACTTTGAACCAGAGATTTCTATCAATTGTAGTCTCAAAACTTCCTTCTTTATTTCATTTCCCTCATACATCTCCCATTCTTGAACTAGAAAGGAAGACCTTGAAAATTCTATTGAACAATTATAGTCATGCAAAAAAACATAAAATCCTCTACGTGTGTTATTCAACACCAAGAAAAAACATATGAAGATGACTATGGAAAGATTAAATACCTCATACAAAAATGCATAGAAACCTTCGGTTTTGAACTCTAGTCTTCTTGAGATCTCATGGACTCACTTTTTGTTTTTTCCCCATGCTTAAGAATGCAAACTAGGGATTCTGACATCTTTCTATTCAACAAATATCCCACATAAGTTATCATTTTACCTTGCAATAGCTCAAACTTATTTGTTGCATCCAATATGAGAGAACACACTCATTGAGTAAAATTCTTGCCATAATTGCATGGTAGGTAGGGAAAGGCTATATTGATGTAATGATGGCTTAGCATGAAGATCATTTTTCCTTGCAATACCTCCAACTTATGTGTTGCATCCAATATGAGAGAACAAACTCATTGAGTAAAATGCTTTCCATAATTGCATGGTAGGTAGGGAAAGGCTATATTGATGTAATGATGGCTTAGCATGAAGGGACATATCTTTTGAATAATATAAGTATCAAGCTAAAAAGATCAAAAAGTTATATTCAATGAAGGGCATTGGATCCCACGGAGAAATACAATGTTTCAAATAGAATATCCATGCGCACACCACTTGTTTTGATTAGAATATCTATGAATATATCAACTATTTTGATCAAAATATCCATGCATAGATCACCATAGAAACCATACATTCTCTATAGGTCACATCACCATAGAAAATAAATATGCTATATAGTGCAGATCACCACAGGAACCAAACATTCATTAGATCTATGTTGGCATGTATTGTAGAGCCCTCATAGTGGTATATTTGTTACAATTTCGATGCACAATTTTATTTATTTTGCCCAAAAATAAATTTTTATTTTTTTTTTTTTATTTTGTCACAATTTTGACGAACAACAGAAATCCTACAAAGAATTTTCTATATAAACCAAAAAATTTGGCGTCGCAATTTCGACGCCCAATAGAAATCATGCAACGAATTTTCTATATAAATGATGAAAGTATCGTCGCAATTGCGATGTACACCACAAAATTTTTCATCGCCATGTCAATGCACAATAAAAATCCTGCGATGAATTTTCTATATAAACCAAAAAAAGTTGTCGCCGCAAATTCAACGCACCATATAAATCATGCGACAAATTTGCTATATAAACCACGAAAGTTGTTGTTGCAATTGTGACATAGAATTGAAATCTTGTGATGAAATTTCTATATAAACCACGAAATTTGTATAACGAAATCATTTCTATTTACCATGTTGTCGTCACAATAGTGATGAACATGTCGATAGTCTATTCGTTGCAATGGTTTCACTTACTTTTCCTCCATTGTCTAGTGTGTGATGATTTCCCTACTATGTCGCGCTTTCGACGAATTCTTCACTTAGTCGTATTGGCGATGATATTTCTTTTTTTGTTCCTACGTTCGTCGCTCTTGCCACGTCACATGAAACGACATTTGAGAGACTCAAGATTTGTTGCAATATCCATGACATAATCGCAAGTGTGTCAAAATAGCCGTTGCAAAATGACCCAAATTTGCTAGTGTATTATTATCACAAATGTATAACATACGCACCTTGAAGCCTAATGTAATCATGTGATTCTTAAATATTGTTGAATGCACTAATATGCAGAGTATGTTGGCATCCATTGAATACAAAGTGCATCTTTTTTTGTCTATTTATTTCCATAGATCATTGTTAAACATTTTTGTTCATTCAGTAGTTTATAGATCCATTGTTTTATTACATGGATTTCATTATTGTTGTTGTACCCATTTGAAGAATTGTCTTGAAATTTTAGTTTCATTTGTTTACAAGTCATTTTTAGATTGTCTTCATTGTCTTTTAATCTAGTTTACTTTGATTTAGTTTTCTTGTAGCTTAGCTAACCACTATTGGAATCGATTCAAGGATAGGAAACTTATGTAAGCTACTCATGATTAATCACATGAACACCACCCTAGGTGCATGAAAGACTGTGATCTAAGCCTTTATATCACTAAGTTATTCATATGTCCCAGTGATGAATACTTAGTATTAATTTCCTGCAGTGTGGGTTTGAAGATTTTTTTGTCAGCTTTAGATTAGGCTAGACTAGGCTTTGATCCTGTGTTTCCTATGCCTGCACCTCGAAGCTTACAATCCCTGGTTGATAATTAAATGTGGGAATTAATAGTGCATATATTTAGCCCCAACATTTTGGCGTCATTGTTGGGGAGCTGCTAAAGGGATTAGAGCATAGGTAGGTTGATTTTATTTCTCCAAAGTCTTGAATGTTTCTTTCATGCAAGTGTGTTTCTTTTCATGCAAAGCATGTTTATTTTCATGCAAGTGTGTTGTGTTTTTAAGGATGACCTAAGGGCGGAGAGAAGATGGTAATACGTGAGGGAAGATCCCACACATCCACTTTAGTGGGGTTACTCCAAAGTTAGGTTGTCATCTTCCTTTCAGTAGTTAGAATTTGTGTTTTATTATCATTAGCCATTTTTTATATATATGAGAAGAGAAGCTAACTTGTGTGAAGAGACAACTTGGTGACAGTAGGGTCCTACTAGCACAGTGGCACTTCGAGTATATAATTGGTTTTCTTACATTTTCTTTTAGTTTTCTTCTTTTTATTTCTTTAAGTTTTTAAAGTTTTTGGGAACTATAAGAACCCCCCCTCTACACTAATCCATGTGTGAAATAGGAACCATCAACCAACACCAAGAAATCAAAGATGATCAATAGTTTGGAAGAACTTTCTCAAATCCTAGCAGTAGTTGGGATCTCTGCCTCTCAGGAAGAGAAAATCTTGGCAATAGTCAAGAACCTATCTACCTCTCCGTAAGTGATAGAAGAAGAAGAGTTCCATGAGATACATCCACAAAAAGATCTAAAATCCATTTTTAATCATTCTTTCCAACCTATAGGAGAGACTAAAGAATCAAGGACCACATTCAATGGAGAGCCACCATTAGAAACTAAGCTCGAGGACTTTTTGATATGCATTTTTGAATATCCTCCATGCATTGAAGAGACCCGTTATTCAAAAGAACATGATCTATGTGGCATGATAGAGGGAGAGATAGAGAGTGTTCTAAATAAGGGTGTGAACCAAGAACATCAAGATTACATTGAGTAATGGTTCTATATGACTGTCATATTGAAGCACCGCTCTCTTCTTCAACAACTCTTCACATCATCATCAAAAAAACAGGTTCTTCGTATTCGGGTATACATTAAAGCTTATCTTTCAAACCCGAGTATGAATGCATTTCTACACTTGTTATGCACATGGTTACATTGGAAATATTCTTACATGTGAAATTTAATTTCTTGTTCTTAAATAAGATAGAGTAAAAGTTGCATGTTAGTTAACCTAGTTCTAAATAAATGCAACATCTTTCCATGTTTCTTTTCAAATAAATGAAATGAGATGAAGATAATATTGGTGATCTAACATCGAAAACCAAAAAAACTTAAGATATTTCTTCTTATTATTACATACAGATTTCTGACTATTAATAATAACAGTTGCTCATAAGCCTAATCTTGAAAATATTATGGGGATTTACAAAATCTTTAAGGTATGCATAATTATACCCATAGGTAACTTGTACATCCTAGTTTCATATCAGAACTTGTTTTTCAAGCATTCTTATCAAATAGTAGCATGAGAGTAAATGAAACTTCTACTTGTGAGGGAACACAATCTTATATGGAGAAGATGAACTTGGGGACTAGAGGCATCTTTAGGTCATTCTCTCATGGCCTCATCCACCACACATTAAGTATGTTTGACCATGATATGTCTTTCGACTAATCTCGATACATAAGTCTATTTTTCATACGAACAATATTTTATGGGCAATCTATAAAATATCTTCCAACTCAATACCATCCCATCCTATAAAAAGGTTTTCAAATATGCTTCCCCATTCACCCATGCGAAAACAATCTATAAATTTTATCTTAAGGGTAAAGATTGGGACCGGAGCCTTTGATGGAAAATGGGTGTAAGAGGCTAACCCATCGGGATACTGAACAGGTCTGTTGGCAGCGGGTACCGGCCTGTGGTATAACTAGGAAAACCCATCAGGGTACTAAATAGGCTCACGGGCAATGGGGTATTCTGCTTGGGAAAGATATTTCTTAGATGTCAAAGTTACCCCATCGGAGTACTAAACATGCTTGCTAGAAATGGGTTATGATTTTGATGTCTATCATTATGCCTAATCTATATTTGTATGTATGAACAATATACTTGTGTAAATCGTTAAGAAGAAGCATGCATGGTTGAAAAAAAGGCTAATGAACCTCATCTAATTTCCATTTGAGAATGTCCGCAAGATGGTCATAAGACCCCACCATTCATACCCAGGATGCCATTGTCCTAGAGGTGGGAACCATAAGTGTAGGAGTCTAATAAACTCAAATGTGAACTTTATCAATATCACTTGAATGACATAAATTCTCTGAAAAATCAAACAGGGATGATTGGTTTCCTATTAGTTTCTCATTGATCAAAGACCACCTATATCCTCATGTTCTCATGTTTAAGGATAAGAGGAAAAATCTCCCATCATAATTTACATGCTTTCTTGAGCATAAAACTGTTAATGATTGATGAAATCATATGTAATAAGTAATTTAGAAATTTCCTTGATGCTTGTAATATTTAAAAATAATTTTCATTGCCAAATTTGTAAGCATGAATAAATTTTAAGTTTTGGTTGTTTCTTTAAGCATGACATCAATGTATATTTTCTTCTCTCATAATAATAGTATTGGTTTAATTTCTTTTAGATTTTTCTGTTCCGGTAATGCTGGTACAAAAACCAGTAGGTTCCTGTACCAACAATACAAAAATTTAAATATTTTTCGAGGGTACTTTTTGCAAGATATTTTCAGCAGCTTTTAGCTCTGACATACTTCATTTCCCTCCTTCAGTCAACATGCACTGGTTTCACATAGCCCCCTTTCAGCTTGCAATAATTTTGTATGATAATAAGAGTTTGCATGAGGACATGCAAACCAGTAGGTGTGGGGGAGAGAGAGACATAAGGAATCTCAGTAGATCAACATTCACCAATACTCTCTCCTAGATATCCATTAGTTCACATCCTTGCTCCACTTCATATCCAAATTTCAACAGTCTACATCATGATTTTGTAGACATTTTTTCACATTCTTGACGCAGACCCCCTTTTGACCCTCAGGCCGAAGTCCTCTCTCAGGATCATTCAATCACTCCTCCGAGCTGAATTAGCTCTTTTGATTCCCTGTTGGAATCTCTATTTCCTGATCCATAGGTCCTTCTTCTTACCTCGCTATCTTCTGTACACGACCATGAAATTTGGGTTTCAGGACTCATAGAGTTCTGATGTTGAGAACCTCTGTCCCTTTGATCTCCCAAACACCAAAATGTTGAAATGAAGAAAAAGATTCAATCAACAATTAGCCCCTGGGCTATGTCTTGGTCCCTACAACTCTACTCCATATGACCGCAGTCCTATTTCCTTCGAGACTTATCAATGTGAGAGCCCAACCTCTTGTCAATGCAACTCCCAAATTCTCGATTTCCGATTTTCCGAAATGGCCTTTGTCGCATTAGCCCCTCTTGGCTATGCCCTGATCCATGTGACCACTCCTCATAAGACCTCTATCCTATTTTGGGGTTTCCCGATGTGTAACTCTCCGTCCCTTGTCCTTTTGACTCCCGAAATGTCGATACCCGGAATGCCGAAATGGCAATGTTATGGTCTCCTTCTCCTTCCTCTTTGCAATTTCAGGTTTCCAAACACTAAAATGTCTGGACCCTTTTTCCACTTGACTCCCAAATTCTCGAAACCCGGAATGCCGAAATGCTCCCGACTACACTGCTCTCTTGAATGCCTCTCCGGGATTTCGCGTTTCAGAACTTCGTGACTCCTGTTACATAAATTTTTCACTATCCTCTGGTACTCCTCGTACCCGAATCCCTGAAGTACACTTCCTTTCGGGACTTTCCCTGAAATCCTGGATGACTGCCATGTGTCCTCCCTCAAATGGACGGTCCTCGTCGTTTCACGATTTTGTGACTTATGACCCCCTGTGACACAATCTACTCGGTCACTCAAATCCCAAGTAACCGAAATCCTGGTGGACTCTCGATCTCTTCCACGTGTCCTCCACAGATGGATGGATGTGATCTTTTCATTATTTTGGGACTTTCGCAATGGAGTGTCCTGACCTTCATCAACAAGACCTCTGAAATCCTGAAGTCCAAAATCTCGATGTGCTCACTCTTTCGGGACTTTCGTGTTCGCTACTCTGTGAGTGAGGGTTTAAACCTTGTGTAGCTCTCGATAGATCTGATAGCTATCGGCTATTCTGAATGAGATCCAATGGCTCAGAATATCTTCTGTCCTGCACGCTCCTCCACTTCTCCCTGGATGTGGAAACTTCAACAGTCCATATCTCTTCAGCTGATCTAATGGAATTTGTGCTCCTCCTGAGATTATGTGCTTTCTTCCTGACTTGGAATAATTATCCAAGTGCAAAATCCCTCAAGCTTTGTTCCTCTCCTTTGTGAACTCTTTACCTTGAGTCTCGCCTGCGAACATGAAAATGCTCTCCCTCCTAAGATTTCCTATTACTTAGAGTCGTAAGGAACTTGGTCCTTTTACCCTTTCTCCTTCAGATAGAGAATTTGATGCCCTCCTGACACTCCTTAGCTCAAGAAACCTCTTGATGAGTCTGCAGGGTGTTCAACAACCTTGTGAAGATCCTTCTCCTTGGACTCTTCTTCAAATCTAGAACTCAAAGATTTCTTCCTATGCTCTCTGGCACCTACTCAATGTCCTCTTGGTAGACTTTCTAGAATCCTCAGTGATTCCAAATTCTATTGAACTCACAACAAAGTTCTTCCTCAGCACTCTGTGCCTGTGCTCAATGCCCTCTTGACAGAGCCTTACAGAACTCCTCAGAGATTCTGTCTCCTTACTGTGTCTTCCTCTACACAGTCTTGCCTCCAAGGTATTCAACAACCTTGAGGTATTCCTCGGAGTTAATGATTTCAGCTACTGTTCCCTCCTGGCACGCCTTTGTCTGAACCCGCAGAATTCAGAAATGCACTCTCTGTGCACAACTATCAAAACCCACGGCATTTTGTCACACCCTCCTGGTGTGAAGCCTCAAAGACCTCTAACCCTGAAATCAAACAACCCTGGAAAATGCATTCCTAACATACATCTACAACATACAAAGAACACACATAGACATTCATTCAACACAAAAATACTTGCAGGAAAAACTACTTCTGTTTGTATTAATAAAAATGCCTCTTTACAAAGGTGTTCTCAACACGAACTTCAACAGAGTCTTTCTCCTTCTCAACTCTCTCTACATACTACTTCTATGCCTTCTCTGTTACTTTGCTACCAACTACTCTACAAAAGAGATTCAAAGATATTTTACATGAGGGGGCTCTTCGATCTCTTCCCTCCAATCTACCTACCCTATTCAATTACATTGAATGGGTTGTCTTGTCCAGAATCGGATCTAGATTTCATCCTTACAAACATTCAAGGCTCCTTACATCTATGCATGTGCAAAGTGCGGCTTTACGGCTCAACAACCTTACATTCATTTAATTACATTCAAATTCAAATTTGAAATGAGGGTTGTGCCTCTCTTCATTGAATGCATGCGTTGATGTAGGCTGGCTAGCTGGCTGATTGACATGGAGAGATGCTCCTACATCAATTCTTCATAGTTACACTTCAACATGCATTAGAATTCAAAGCAAGGGTAACTTGAGGTAAAATTGGTACAAATATTTTTTATTTACTAGGAACTTGGAAAACATGATGCATAACCACTATTACCCACTCCACACTCCACTATGCATTATCACAACTACTCAATAAATCCTCCATCTTCACTCCACTTATCATAATGAACAATATACTCTAATGATAAGACCAAGCAATGAAAAGGAAATACGTGGTATACAAATACAAAGCAACATCTATAGTGTCTTCTCTTTGTACATCATAAAGAATTCTTAAACCATCTCAAAGAGGATGAAATCATTGTTTCTTATCCAAACAAAGAACCACAAAGTAAATATTGGTCTTAAAATTGATGTCCAAGTTCATACGGCCACCATCACCAATATTTTATAAACCATTCTCCATATGCACACCATTCACCATCACTCTGATACCCCATCCACTACGTGTCCTCCATTTTTATCATAATTTTGTTTTTCTATTTGAAATTCAATCTGTGATATTTTCCAAAGTGTCATTCCACAAGAACTAACACCTACACAAAAGAAACAATGTCACATAAATCTATAAACAGAGTATCATAATTTCATCACCTTGTTTGCATGAGGACATGCAAATCCTTGGGTTTGGGGGTGTGTTGGGATCCAGTTTTGTCATATTTTCCACCATAAAAATGCACTTATCATTACACCTTATCCCTGCATTTCATCAATAATATATCGCTAATTACACCATAAACCTCCATTATCTCTTGTTACTCATCCTATGCGGTTAATACATAATTATCAATATTTTTAGTGATTGAAAGGATGATTATACAATAGTTTTTTCAATGATGGTTTAATCCTATGCTTCTATGTCCAAGAAACATGTTTTGTATTGTTCAAGTTCCAGCATATGCACTGTCTATGTTCTGGTACCTATACTATTCCTATTTTGGTACTTGCATTGCAGGTCATTCGGTACTCCAAGTCATCCGGTACCAGAAGGTTCTACAGTAAACCGATACCTGCACAATCATCTGGTACCCATACTCCATGTCATCAATTACTTAGCTTGTCCGGTACCATTACTGTGCTCATCCTGTACTCCAAGTCATTCGATACAAGAAGGTTCTAGAAGTGATCTAGTACTCGCACTCCATGTCATCCGGTATCCACACTCCATGTCATATGATACTCACACTCCATATCATTTAGTACTCACAATTCAACACATCCAGTACTAGAATGTTCCAGAAACCATACGGTACCAAAATGCTCTAGGTCATCCGGTACTAGCATCAACAACAATCCGATACTAGAAATAATTTGAAATTTTGGAAAGTTTCTATAGGAACATCAAGGATATGGGTTTTGTCTAGAGGAACATTTACATGCAGAAATGGTTGGAATAATTTACCCATATCATATGTGTTGACCTCTGTCTCAGGGAGGAATGATTCTGCAAAAATTAGCAAAAATCTCAAACTGCCAACTTGTGCCTCAATATACGTGCAGATGGCATCAAATATAGAAATTCTAAGATATGGGTTTTGTCTAAAATATGGAAAATTGAGTAAAACACAAGAATTTTTTCAAAATTGGAATTGGTTTGGAAGATATGGGTGGATCAATAACTCGAATCTGCCCAAATTGATGAAAAACACAGATTTTTGGAATTTATGCCTAAAAATGTAAAATTTGAAATATGAGCATTGACACTCAGTCCCATCCACTCCTCAATGATTTTTCATGTATAAATAAGCTTCATAAGGATGTCATAAAGAGCCATTAGTTTCATGAATTTTTTGTAAGTAAGAGGTTTGTTCTTGTGAGGAAGCTTTAAGGAGTTAATTGCCATGTAAAAACAAAGTTTTTGATCAAAATGGAGAGATGATTGTTGTTCATTTACTGTGCATCTCCTTGTCTTGATTTCATATTTCTTAGTAGTGCTAGCCACCTGGGAAGGGCCCCTCAGTGTGGGTAAGCATTATTCTCTTCAATTTATTTAGTTTTAGTCCATTATATTTTCATTTTATTGTATGGTGTGTTGTCTAATTAGTTTTCTCTTTAATTGCAGTTTTAGTTATTATTCAATATTATTAAGACTCAAGATTAATTGTAATATACCAGATATAAAAATTATGCAGAACAGAAATAAAATGCTAGAAATGGCAGAATAACAGGAATATAACCAGAACAATCACCACAATAGCACTGAAATGATATAAGAATAACAACAGAAATAGCACTGAAATGATATAAGAATAACAACAGAAATAACACTTTGATTCATAAAGCAATGTTCATAGGCACCTTCGAGGGGGAAACCTCTAGTTGAGTAGAGCTCTATTACAATAATATCCAAGCTAGGGTTCTCATACCCTTGAATGCTATTTATACTAAATATGTCTATCAAAAGAAGCATCTAGAGGAAGATCCTTCTAGAAGTGGAAGCTTCTATTAGGTCTTCTTACATTCGACTTATTCTATTTTATTGTAAGGACTTATTAATATTGACCTTTATTACATCCAAATATATTGTTCTACCTATGTGCAGGTTAGGACCCTAACATGTGCTCCCCCTTAAAAACAGCCTTGTCCTAAAGGCTTGAGATGTGGAAATTGTTGTAGAATGGTAGTTGATTTCCAAGTGGCATCTGCTGGAGTTGTATCTTTCCACTGGACTAACACTTCCTTGATGTTTCTCTGTCGCAGGCGACACTCACGCTGGTCCAAAACTTCTTGTGTCTATAGCCAAATGAATCCTTCTTCAGCTAACTCGGGAAGGTTGGTTTGAATTTGGAACTTAGTTACAATCACCTTCTTTAAGCATGAAACATGAAAAATAGGATGCATCTTCGAATGAATAGGAAAAGCTAATTGATAGTCTACTTGTCCCACATGCTTGAGAACAGTATAAGGACCATAAAATTTGGGCGCTAGCTTCTGACAATGTTTGGCCTTGAGGGAAGTTTGCTTGTAAGGTTACAGGCTAAGAAACACTTGATCCCCTTCTGCAAATTGATGTTCAGAGCGACCTTGATCTTCTTGTTGCTTCATGTGATTTTGTGCCACGACCAAATTCTCTTTGTGGGTACGTAGAATAGCCTCTCGAACTGTAAGTGTTTGGTCAACTACTTGGACCTTCAAGACACCAGGTAAGTATGAGAGAACTGAAGGTGGATTTTGTCCATATACCACTTCAAAAGGCATCATCTGTGTAGTTGCATGGTATGAAGTGGTGTACCACCATTCAGCTAGGGGTAGCCATTGAGCCCACTGATTTTTCTTTTCTAAGGCAAAACACCTCAGATATGTCTCCAAACACTTGTTGACAACTTCTGTTTGACCATCAATCTGGGGATGATAAGCTGAGATGAGATGCAGTTGGGTGCCTTGTAGCTTGAACAATTCTTGCCAAAAATTTCTTGTGAAAGTTGGGTCATGATTAGAAACAATAGAGTGCAGCATGCCATGAAGATTGAGGACCTGATCCATGAAAATTTGAGCCACTGTGGATGTTGTAAACGGGTGTTGAAGAGCGCAAAAATGAGCATACTTGGAAAGGAAATCAGCAACCACCATGATGACTGATTTATTTCCCGATTTGGGTAATATGGTAATAAAATCCATAGAGATATCCTTCCAAATAGCAGGTGGAATCGGGAGTGGTTGTTGTGTGCCCGGAGATTTGACTATTTCTCCCTTGTTGTATTGACACACATCACTTTCAGCGACAAAATTACAAATTTTATGTTTCATACCATCCCAGAAAAAGGAACGTTTGACCCTGTCATAGGCTTTGGTGAACTTGAAGTGCCCTGATGTGGGCGTAGCATGAAGTTCAGAAAGTACCTTGGATTTAAGATTTGATTGTTTACTTAAATACAAATGTCCTTTGCATCAAAGCTCATCATGGAGCCAAGAGTACACTTGGGAAGCTGGAGCATTGGACTGCAATTGTTGGATCAGATGCGAACTTTTGGGATCTTGTAGTCATTCCTAGTGAACAACTTGGAGCCAATCTGGTACAATGAAGGAAAGAGAAAGAAAGGATCCTTCATCTTCATATTTGTAGGAGAGTTCATCTGCAACCACATTTTATTTTCCTTTCTTGTAAATGATCTCATAATCATATCCAAAGAGCTTAGTCGCCCATTTTTGTTGCTCTAGGGAGGAAATGCATTGTTCCAGAAAATACTTGAGGCTTTGATGGTCTGTCTTAATTTGGAAATGTTTCCCCAATAGATAAGGGCACCATAGATCAATGACATGTAGAATAGCCAACATTTCCTTTTCATAGATGGATTTTCCTAGATTTCTTTCAGATAGTTGCTTGTTGGTAAAGGCCAAAGGTCAACCCTCTTGCATAAGGACAGCACCAATTCCTTTCCCTGAGGCATCACATTCCAACACAAAGGTCTTTGTGAAATCAATAAGGGCCAGGACTGGAGTGGTGCACATGACCATCTTCAAGGTGTGAAAATCTTGAGCAGCAGCTGGAGTCCAAGTGAAATAGTTCTTTTTTAGGAGAGCAGTTAGAGGCATTGCAATCTTTCCATAATTCTTAACAAACTTGTGATAATACCCTTTTAAGCCTAGAAATCCATGCAAGCTCTTGAGAGTCTTTGGGTGAGGCTAGTCTTGCATAGCTTCAATATTTTTAGGATCCACCCTGACGCCATCCTTTCCAACCAGATGACCCAAGTATTCTACTTCTGAGGCGCCAAAAGCACATTTAGATTGTTTCAGGAAAATTTGGTTCTGAGAGAGTATATGGAGAACTCGATCCACATGAGAAACATGGTCTGTCCAGGTTTTTCTATAGATGAGGATATCATCAAAGAAAAATAAGGCAAAATGGTGGAGAAAAGGATGGAAGACACGATTCATGAGGCTTTGGAAGGTGGAGGGGGAATTACAGAAGCTAAAGGGCATGACCAAAAATTCATAGTGGCGCTCATGAGTTTTAAACGTAGTCTTGGGAATGTCTGCCTCTTTCATAAGTATTTGGTGGAAGCCCGAATGAAGATCAATTTTAGTAAATAATTGGGCGCCACTCAATTCATCTAGGAGGTCATCAATGACAGGAATGGGAAATTTGTCTTTAATGGTAAGTTTGTTGAGGGCACAAAAGTCAGGACACATTCGCCAAGAACCCTATTTCTTCAGGACCATGACCACAAGAGAAGAGTAGGGGTGTGTACTAGGGTGGATAACATCTACATTAAGGAGTCCTTGGACCATTTTCCCAATTTCATTTTTTTTGGAAAAGGGATGATTATACAGACGAATATTGGGAGGAAGGCTTCTGGGTACAAGGGGAATGGAATGATCATGAACACCATAGGAAGAAGGGAGTCCTTGGGGAGTGGAAAAGACCAATTGATGTTTACAAAGGATGGCTTGGAGGTCTTGTGGCACCGAGGGTGTCTATGTTGCTTGTATGGCATGGAGTTGGGTGATAACACTAGAATGACCTTTTTTGAGCAGTTTTTCCATGTGATGGGAACTAATGATCTCAGGTGAACCGACGGTCATGCCTTGGAACTTATATTGGTAGCCCTCCTGGTAGAATTGCATGGTTAAGTCCTTAAAATCCATGAGAATGGGACCCAAATTCTTTAGCCAGTCTGCACCCATCACAATGTCACAACCTCCCATGTCGATAGAAAACATACAGGATTTCAGGTGGTAGTCACCAATTTGGAGATGCACATTTTCACAACACCCTCCACATTTCATGGAACCACCATTAGCAATCATGATTTGGAAATTATTGATGGCATGGATGTAGCAATGAGTTTCATGGGCAATGTGGCAATGAATAAAATTATGGATCCTACCACTGTCAACCAGAATGATGACCTTCTGATGCTTGATGTAACCAATTAGCTTGAGGGTTTGGGGAGCGGAGAAGCCAGTGTGAGAATTGAGGTAAATGACTGGTTCTACTTTGGGAGGGTATGAGGGAGGGGTGATGTCAGTGGAATTAGGTGACTCAGGCACAAGGGGAGTTTCTACATCCTCTTCTAAAATATCCTCGGTGATGGCCATAAAAAGATTTTGTTCCTTACACTTGTGGCTCGGGAAATATTTATCATCACAATTATAACAAAGGCCTTTGAGTTGGAATTCATCCATTTCAACCCTGGTCAATTTTTGGATCTTTAGTGGAGAAAATGGAGTAGTGGGATTTACTCGTTTAGGGCAAGGGATAAATGAGGGTTTTTAGTTTTGAGAAGATACAACCTATTGTGCTTCTTTATCTCTTTTAGTAGCCTCCACCCAACTATCAGGACGAGCCGTGAGGACATGGGCCCGAATCTGATCCTTGACGCCACTGATAAAACACTCTCGAAAAAGGCATAAGACATGCCCTCTATCTGAAAATCTAGGTGCTCAAAGCATCTATAAATTCTTCCATCGTTCCTAATTGTTTCAACTTTGTCAAATGGCCCAAATGATTGGTGTCAATGTCAAAGTGTTCATAAATCTCTGCCACAAAGTGTGTCCAAGAAATATACCCTTGACGGGAAGTTTTTCTCCATTGCCACCATTGCCAACGTTCTTGATCTAAATAGAGAACACCATACTGGAGTTTGGACAAGTCATATGTAATGTCGTATAAAGAGAAATAATGTTCCATTTGGGTTACCCAACCAGTGGGGTCCAAGCCATCAAATTTGGTCACATCCACCCATGGAAGGCATAGGTCATGTTGAAAGTGATGGTTCTAAAAGTTATGGTAATGAGAGGAATTTTCACCGTCAGTATGTGGAGGTGAGTCAGAGGAAGGGTTATCTGTAGGGATATGAATCTTGTCGCAAAGTGACAAAAAGACAGATTCAAGCTAGTTGGTCAGGTCTTGTTTGATTGCCTCCATTGAGGACTGAATGGTTGTATTGATGGAGAAAACATTGGCACTGAGGTGTTTCACTTCTTGTTGGGTCTCAGTGAGACTAGATTGCAAGGTATTGAAGCGAGCTTCCAAGTCTTGGCTATGGGTATGATCCATGAGGATGAGGGAACCAAAAAGGGGCAGGTAGGATCAAATTTGTTTCTAAAAAAATATATGTATGAATGTGATACGAGCGAAGAGATGAAGCCAATGGAATAGGTATGAAGAATACTGCAGTGATGAAATTCCCAAATGCTTAGCCAGGAATAACTGTGTAGTGATTTGGAAATCCAAACATAATTCCATGACAATAGATCTTGTCTGTTTTAATTTGTTTATGTTTCTATCCCCAAGGGTTAGGTATTCAAGGGTTCTATAGACAAGGGTTTTCCCTGTGCTATATCTCTCTAATATACGTGTGGGGTCCAACAGTAGTACTCGGCCTAATATCTCAGGGCACTAACTAAGGAGGATAGACCATACCCTTATCCATACTACCTGACTACCCAGGTACTAGAGAGTATCTTCCCAAGTTTTTTTCTCTATGAAACTATAGTAGTCAAGTGACTGATCGGTTTATCTAAAGAGGGATTTAGGTAATCTATCCCGATTCATACACAGGTGTTGTCTAATGCGCTACCACTCGAAGGGGTACCAACAGGGGTTACAAGGGTGGCCAACAGATGTGTGCTTAAGTACCACTTGTATTTCTTGCGTGTATGAACCCCTCAACTGTGGGTTTATGTGCGTAATGACATATCTTTGTGGCTTAAAGATGTTGGAATACTTCTCTACCCTGAAAAAAATTTAACCCACACTTTCTGCCAAGGAAAGTGCTTTGATACCACTTGTAATATACCAGATATAAAAAGTATGCAGAACAGAAATAAAATGCTAGAAATGGCATAATAACAACAATATAACTAGAACAATCACCACAATAGCATTGAAATGATATAAGAATAACAACAGAAATAGCACTTTGATTCAGAGATAAATTTTCATGGGCCTCTTTGAGGGGGAAATCTCCAGTTGAGAAGAGCTCTATTACAATAATATCCAAGCTAGGGTTCTTATACCCTTGACTCCTATTTATACTAAATATCCCTATCAAAAGAATCATCTAGAGGAAGATCCTTCTAGAAGCAGAAGCTTCTATTAGGTATTCTTACATTCAACTTATTATATTTTATTGCAAGGCCTTATTAATATTGACCTTTATTACAGATGAATATATTGTTCTACCTATGTGTGTTTAGGACCCTAACATTCATTCTTCATATGTGTGCAGCTTTATTCCAATTTTGTCACATCACTTTGTTGTTTTACACAATTGAAGTTTTTTTAATTCCATTTCTGCATTGTCTTGGCACCAAGAATCTGGTTTGCATAAACAATATGTTTGTGGTATCATTGCTTGAAGAGTTGATCACTATTTTCACCTCTGTCATATGACAAATATCTGCTCTTAGTAACATTTATAAAGTCACTTTTGAACATTGGATTTGATCCCTGCTCATGAGATTTGGAACACGTGGTGTATATCATTTCTTTTTATTGAATCTGCGTTCTTGAAACATAACAGTACAACATCTCATAGGACTGATATATTTACTCTGATTTCTATATTAATGTTGGTGCATGGATTAATAAGTCTAGCATGTTCAAGATTCAAACTTTGGGTTCAGGTGTTGGATAAGATAATTCTTTAGTGATCACTGTTGACATTTCTTTGTCTTATTATCAAAAGCGTATAACATACGCACCTTGAAGCCTAATGTAATCATGTGATTCTTAAATATTGTTGAATGCACTGATATGCATAGTATGTTGGCATCCATTGAATACAAAGTGAAACTTTTTCTGTCTATTTCTTTCCATATATCATTGTTAAACATTTCCATTCATTCGTTAGTTTAGAGATCCATTGTTTTATTACATAGATTTCATTGTTGTTGTTGTACCCATTTGAAGAATTGTCTTGAAATTTTAGTTTCATTTGTTTACAAGTCATTTTCAGATTGTCTTCATTGTCTTTTAATCTAGTTTACTTTTATTTAGTTTTCTTGTATCTTAGTTAAACAATACTGGAATCCATTGAAGGACAGGAAACTTACGTAAGCTACTCACGATTAATTACACAAACACCACCCTGAGTGCATGAAAGACTGTGATCTAAGCCTTTATAGCACTAAGTTATTCGTATGTCCTAGTGATGAATCCTTAGTGTTAATTTCCTACAGTGTGGGTTTGAAATTTGAATATTGTTTTGTCGGCTATAGATTAGGCTAGACTAGGCTCTGATCCTGCATTTCCTGCGCCTTCACCTCGAATCTTACGAGCCCCGATTGATAATTAAATGTGGGAATTAATAGTGCATATATTTATCCCCAATGGGCATGACATGTACTATCCATCCAGAATAGTCTTACCTTCAAATATATTAAAACTCATACCATTATACATCAAACAAACTTGGGTCCATTATCCAAACCTTTGTGCTATCAGAATTCACTACCAAACTTTCTTCAAGGGTTGACATCAATGACAACCAATTCAAATAATCAACACCCCCAACAATTAATTGTGGATTGTCCTGAGCCACTCAATCATGTTGCATCATGCTCCTCCATGCCTCTATGAACTTTTGGGAGGTGTCCTTTGTTTTCATGACTTCCTTTTTTACTTCTACCTATGTCCCCAAAATTTCCACTACACCCTGCCTAGTTAACGTCATGAGCTTCTCTTAAGTGTCATGCACTGCTTTCTTCACTTTTCCCTATGTAGCTTCCAATTCCCCTATCACCCTTAGTGCTTCATCTTGCAGCAGTCCTAATCACTGCTGGACAATCATGTGTTGGTCCCTTATCTTTTCGATTTCATTGTATTACTTCCTTTGTACCAAAATGGTCGTCATTCCTTCAGAGGGAGGTAGAGTGTTTATGTTCTCTAAATCCTTCTACACCTTTTCTTGTGCATCCCTCAATCTGGCTTCCATGGCCTTCATTTATGATTTCTCCGTCATGTTTTTCTAGATCTGTGCACTTTCTTTATAGAGCTTTGTGCATTCCTCGTCCAGCTTCTTGATATTTTTTACTGCAGTGATCATTGTTCTCTCTCTTCCTTCCCTTTCCTATGGTGGTTTTCCTGGCACGGTACACGATTGAAAATCCTCAATCCTTCTATGGAATCCTTTGATGACTTCACCAATTCTTGAGACTTGTTCTTCCATTGTGGCCTCGACTACTAATGGTACTTTGGCTATTTCCTTATACAACTTTTGGATGGCCATTTGTATCCATTGTGCCATTTGCTTGGAATCATCCTTCTCTTTTAATGCTTTCTCAGCCTTTTCCTTGGTCGTATTCTTCTGCTTCAACTCTCTTTCAACTTTTTCTTCAACTTCACTCTTTTCCTACAGAGCAGTTGTATACTTTTGTTGCATTTGGTCCTTCTCATATGTCACCTTGATCAATTCTCTTCACGCTACTTCTATGTGAAACCTTATCTCCTGCATAATTCCGATCTACAAGATATTTAGTATCTTTGTAGTAATCCTTAAAACAAGTATGTCCAGGTGACCTATTTATTTCATTTTCTCTTGTAGCTTTGGCATCGAGAATTCAACTATGTATGTATTGATCTCTAACACTTTGCGCATGGATTCTAACTCAGATAAGAATGGATTGGTGATATCTACTTCCTCAACCGGACTCGTGGACGGTCCTTCACTCGAGCTTTTATCTGGTACTATCTGCATGGTCTTCAATAGTTGTTGTATTGTCATCAACTAGCCCTGCACCTTCTAGTGTTGTCCTACTTTTTTCCTTGTTTCTTCTTCAATGGCCTTCTTTGTGGCATCCCATACTTCATAGTTTATTTTTTCCATGCCATCATCTATCATATTATAGAGATGTGATACTTTGTGTTATTTCATCTTTTTGCGCATAGCTACGGTTGGACCCTACCCCTTATGCTTTTGTTTGACCCATGTTCTTGGGACTGTTTGTTGTGCTTATTTTTTTGATGGTCCTTCCTTCAACATAGTTCCTACACCATTGTGTTTCCCATTTCCCTATCCCTCATCTAGTGCTTCCTCATCATTGTTTTGTTCTTCTTCTTCCTATGGGTTTTTTGTGTGTTCCCCTGGAATTTTACACTCTTCTTCCCAATCATTGGTGATCAAGAATACATCAACCACTATCAATTTGTAGCTTGTTTGAAGCCAATGGCATGCAGGGTCCCTTTTGTCTTGAATGTACATTTGGTGCATCCCTTATTTAAAGCACGCAAGTCTCTACAGCCTGGGCAGTGATGCACGATGTGTGCTCTATTATGTGCATGGTCATGTCAAGCTAGACATAGAAAGTGACATTGGTATCTATTTTTCTCCTTTTGTTTTTTGTATGCCATAGGTTTGCATACCATGCAACTGCATTACCTATGTTGGATTTTCTCAGACTTTTGTAAACCCCAAGCTCCTTCCAGCCAACTAATGCGATCAGGATGAGAATCCAGAAATAATGAAATTGTGTGCCTTTCTCTTGGGGTTCTATGCAGTCTATCAAAAACTAATTTACCAAAAATGTGGCTCAATTCATTTGGACCCCCTTTGCGCACCTTTTTGTATCTACAATTACTATGGTTGGAACCTCGTCCTTGTGGAATTTCCTCAAAAATTTGGAGGCCAAAACCTTTGTTTCAAATCACACAATGTCATCGCTTATGTTTACGACATCCAACCCCCTCTTTCCGCTAAAGGTGTGGAACTTATCCTTCATGGTTTCTGATGGTGTTTTCTCCCCTGCCTTGTTTGTGAATAGTATTTTCATATCCTCTCCTTCTTTTGGAAAGAATTTGATCCTCGCAATTAGTTGGGTATCAATAGATACCGGTGGGTCTAGCCACAAAGTTCCTCTGTGGACACAACTTAGAAACAATTTGACACATGTGTTTATTTTGAGACTTCAGCCAAAATGTGGGATCTCCAGTAGGTTCAATATTCCTGATCTCTCAAGTCTTATTTCCCAAGTATGTGGTTCAAGTAGGATTGCCCCTATCCCTGGTACACTTTTGGTGCAATACTATTTCTCTCATTCCATGTTGGGAATCTTTTGTTCATCTGTTATGTTATGTTCAACAAACTTCAAGGCAACAATCTTTCGTAGCATGTCCCCTTCAACAATTGCACCAGGTGGTATTTTCAGTGTGACCAGTGAGTATTTTATATCTGCAGGTACTCTAAATTATGGTGCAGTGTCCTTTTGTGGTGGTATATAGTCCCTATGAAATCTTGACTGGGAGTCTGAAGCATCAAGTGTATCCATGAACATTGGTGCAACTGGTGGTATTTTTGTTTGCTTGCATGTTGCGGCTTCTAGTACTCCAAATTTTGGTGGAGCTATTGTTCTTTGCAACTGATTTCTTTACTTTCTTTGTGTTGGTTATGGTTCAGATCTGGCTTGGATCTATATGCTCTTGTATGCTCACATATTTTAGCAATTGCAAATAACCTTCCCTGTCACTTCCTTATGCACTTTTATAACCCTTCGACAACTATATAATTTCTTGCATGCCTAATGTAAATGTTGAATCTGGTCAGAGTCTCTCGTCAATCCTTTCCTTACTATGACATTAATGCCAAATCCTTCACTGTATTTTTCCTTCAATCTACCAGTTTGTCCCTATCCTTAGTTCTGTATTTTATTTATGACTACACGTGTCCAAGACATTTTGTCATTTACATATTTTTAACTATTTTTACCATGCTTTAATTACCTTAACGGTCATGTCCCATGCTTTAATTTTTCATAAACTTAACTTCCTTTGCATCATTTTCTATCTATAGAGTTTGAGCCAACTTACATTCACCATTCCTCCAAGGGATTCTCCATTCAAGGTTTCCAACTATGTAGAACCTTCCTCTGTCACATTTTGAATTACATATGGTCCTAACCAATGCATTAAAAAATTTCCTGGATGTTGCATGAACTTACTATCATAAAGTAATACTAAGTCTCCCACTTGAAATTTTTTATGTTTAATGTGTCTATCATGCCATGTATTTTCTCTTTCCTTCTGAAATTGTTGATGGAATCCTATGACAAAGAGATATTCTTCAAGTTGTAGCAATTGTGAAAATATTTCCTCCACTGCGTTAGAATCCAAAATATCAGTAATTGTTGCAACGCATAGGCTAGGCATAATAAATTCCATCGGCATCACTACTTCTTGGCCATAGACCAACCTAAAAGGTGTTTTTCCTATCAACTTTTTTCTTATAATCCTATAGGCCCATAAAATTATAGGAACCCTTAAGTCCCAATCATCTCTTCCTACATTGCATATCTTTGCAAACCATTTTCCATAATTTTATTAAAAGCTTCTATTGCTCCATTGTCCTGAGGGTGATACAGCGTAATATTCTGATGATGAATTTGAAATTCCTTAGTCAATGCTGCAATTTTCCTATTCAGAAAATGTGTCCCTTGATCATTGAGTAGTATGCGCAGGCATTCGAATCGTGTGACTACATTTTCAAATAGAAACTACGTAGCAGTCTACGCGGTGTAGTCTATTACTGATATTTCTTCTTCCCATTTGTTCAAATACTATGTCGCAATGATTATGTACGTAGCTCTTGATCTTATTTTTGGTGGGTTGATTGGTCCAACAAATTCTATTTCTCATTTATCAAACACTTGCAACGTAACATGTGGGTACAAAGGAATATCATCCCTCCTGGATGGATTTCCCACCCCTTGACATACATCGCATGCCTGACAGTATTATTTAGCATCTTTATAAAGTGTTGGCCACGAGATCCCTGCACAAAAAATCTTTTGTGTAGTTTCTTCACTTAGGTAGTGTCCTCCTATAATCCCTTTGTGTGATTTTGTGAGTATCATAGGCCTTTCATACTCTAGCACACATTGTCTCAATATTCAATCTACACCTCACTTGTATAAGTTCCTTCCAATGAGTTTATAGTCTGATGTTTTAACTACTAATTGTTTCTTCTACGCAACTGTCATGTCTAATGGGGCCATTCCTATACTTAGAAACTGCACAATGTCTATGAAGTAGTCGTCCACCATTTTAACTACAAATAGGTGTGTGTCTAACAAGTTGTCATCTATATTCCTTGCATATTTTCCTGATAGTATGGGCAATAGATAATATGGTCCTACATTCAAATTCCCTGGTTTCACAACAATCTCAAAATCATATTCCTAAAACATCAGTAACCACCTGCATATTCTCCCTCCCAACACTGGCTTGTTCACTAAGCATTTTAGTGCATAATGGTTTGTATACATATTAAAGTGAGAACCCAATAAATAATGTCTAAACTTGTGCAACACATATACCATTACCAATCCTTCTTGTTCTATGGTAATATAATTATTTTCCGTGGTCAACAGTTTCCTTCTTACCATGGATCTATGTCTCCTTCACCTGGTTGAGATAGTATTGTGCCCAAAGATATGGATGATGCATATACATGAACATGGAACTCCTTTTTCCAATATAGAAAGATTAAAATCGGTGTGGTCACTAGTTTTTATTTCAAGGTGTCTAAACCCTTCTTACAATCCTCATTCCAATGGAACTTATCTACCTTATTCAATAACTTCTCCATAGATGTTGTAATCTTCACATACCCTTTAATGAACTTCCTATAATATCCTGTATGACCCATAGTTTCCCTCAGTTGTTTGGTTGATGTAGGTGGTTGTAATTCCAGAATCACTACAATCTTGGCAGGATCCACTAATACCCATGCTTGCACACCACATGGCCCAACAAAATTCCAAAAGGCACGCAAAAAATACATTTCTTTAAATTCAATGAAATCTAACATTGTCTACACCTATCGAACATTAACATGAGTAATTCTATGTGATATATCCTTCATATAAATACATTCCAATAGTCTAAGTACACTTCAAGAAACTTATGAATAAATTCCTTAAAGGTTGCAACAACAACCCTTGAAAAACCTGCAGGGGAATTTTTCAGTCCAAATGGTATCACTATGTACTGAGAAATTCCCCACTTTGTCGTAAAAGTAGTCTTATACCTATCTTCCTACGCAATATTTATCTCATGGTACCATGAGAAGCCATCTGTGAAAGAATGGGCCTTCTACCCTCCTACATTTTCTAGTACCTTATGAGTGAACGGTGTTGGAAATTGATCATGTAGACATGCATTATTCAACTTCCTCATATATGAAAAAAATCACGATTCCTCATGTTTTCTTATATTTCACTACCATTGGACTTATCCATTCCGATTCCACCATTGGTTCAATGATCCTTGTGTTGATATTATGGTAGCTACAGGAGGTATTTACCTCCACGTGTAAACCTGACGAGAATAGAATATTCTGGGAAGCAAGAAGAAACCCTAATGAGTTGGCTAATAACCCTAGAAGAAAATTTAGCTAAAGAGGATAATTTATATTAGGTTATTAGCCTCCAAGAGAAGAAGTTGGCTAGAAGAAATAATATATACTAAACAGACAGATACCCAGAATGAGAAGTTGGCCTAGGTAGTTAGCCAGAATCAGTATAAATACATGAGGCTAGTCTTCATTCTGGCAGGTCATTCTCAGAATTGTAGAGCAACACTTGTGTGCATTGTAGTGCCCAGTTTTATGCATAGGTTTGGAGGAGAGATGCCATTGCAGTTGCTGCAGCTAGCAGATCACGTTTGGCTTGGATTGTCTCTTGGTTAGGGTTTGGACTATCTGATCAGCTCTTGCTGGTGCGTTATCCTTGGGGAAAGGTGTGCTACCCTTTGCTTGGCTATCTGGCCTAGGGTTTTCTTCCGAAGTGATTCTCTGTCAAGGTTAAGGTGCTCGGAGGGTGGCTTTGGCCTATGGTTGGGTGATAATAGTGATATTGTCAATGGTAAAATGAGCACATTCATTCATAGTCTAACAGGTTATGGGACCACACCTCCTTCATTCACTCTAACTGCTAGAAGGAAACATAGTCGTAAGGATATTAAGCTCATTGAAGAAATTCCACTAGGGTTTCTAGCAAGAGTAGTCACCATAGCACTGTTGTCAGGGTTACTAGAAGGTACAGTTGCAAAAACCCTAAACCTCTTGTTGAAGCACCTTAAGTGAAGGGATTGACCTAATTTTCAGATAGATCAGTGTGCCCTAGCCTAGCGCATCTCCTGGTACTCTCATCAAGCCAAGACGTCAAGTTTGAGCTTTTGGTTAGATATAGGGTTGACCAAGTCAAAGAAGCCATAACTTACTCTATGAAGTCAGAAAACAAGTTAGACGGAGCTTCTTACTTCAGAGCATGGAAGACAAGGATTGACCTCATCCTTGCCAAGAATAAAGTGTCGGGTAATGTGAAAGGAAAGATCATGGAACCATAGTTTGAAGAAGGAAAAGAGAAGGAACCGCAGAATGTTGCAGTTATGGAGAAATTCAAAGACGGTGACATCAATTCCATGAGTATCATAGTGGACTCTATAAAAGACCACTTGATACCCTACAGCTCCCATCTCAACTCATCAAAGAATATGTACGGTGCTCTAACAAACCTCTTCTCATTCAAAAACATTGGACAAATAATGAGTCTAAAGAATGAGCTCCATGATGTGAAGATGAATGATGATGATAGCACAACATCATACTTTCTGAGGATCTCCCAGTTAAGATATCAACTACAAGCTATTGAAGAGATCATTTCAGAGAAGGAATTGGTAAACATAGTACTCAATGGTCTTCCCAAGACATGGGATGCATTTTCTGCAAGAATGAACACAAGGAAGGAGTATCCTACATTTGAAGAACTTTGGACTTGCTGTGATTAAAAAGAATACAGGATCAGTGCAAAAGAGAAACCCCAAAAGAAGTACAATGATCAAGCCTTCACAACAATATTCAAGAACTTCAGCAACAAAAGGAGGCTTGGTTCAACGAAGACAAATCAAGAGAAATATATTTCATAAATACAATGCTTCAACTGTCGAAAGTATGGTCACTACAAGAATCATTGTCCCGAGATAAAGAAAAGGAAGGAGAAACACGAAGCATCAGTTCCTGAACAAAAGGAACCTACAAAGAATACTAAGTAGGATGAAAGAGACTTCTTCTTCTGAAGGTAACAATACTCTTCTTAGTTCTTTTACATATCTTGTTTGCATCGTCTCTGTACATATCTTGTATATCTATCTCTCGAAAGATAATGTGTTCCAGGAATAACTATACCTATGGAATATCAACAAGATAAGGACTGCTATCATTATACAAGGAAAGACGAAATCAGAACCAATCATGAAGAGACTTAGAAGAAGCAAAGACAAAAAGAAGTCACCAATCAAGAGGAAATTGGAGAAAGACTTATGATGTTTTGCAGAAGACAATAAGATGAAAGCATGGACTCTATTAGATGGAAGGAGTCGATTATATATTGCAGAAGACAATAAGGATGAAAACGGAAGTGTGGAATCTGTTAGACAGCGGGAGCCTATTATATCCACTCATACATAAAGCAATGACTAGGAGGGATCTAATCCTATGATCCATTGAAGATGATGAAGTATATATCCATGGTAGTATCCATGAAAGACAGTACATGTTCATTTCAAAATCATAATAATTCTTCTTCGAAGAGAAGCCTTAAAGTATCCCTAGTTGTCCATCCACATCCATGATTCTATAATTAAAGGAAGAAGTGGAATCTTTAGGGCATGGAATATATAAGAAACTCCATGGACCCAAGAGCTAAAGAACAAAATCAGGAAGTACATGAAGATTCCAAGAAAGAAAGAGAAACCAGAACAACCAGTCACTGTATTAAGAATCACAATATTACCAACCTGATATGAACTCAATAAAAGCAATTAAACAGAGGAACTGAAAGTTGTGATCCAAAACTAGAGGTTCTCCCAGATGGAGGGAGAAGACTATGATGATTACTTGTTCCAATAAACCAGACATACCTCTACATGAGTCTTTATATCATCTGCAATATCCATGGGTTGGAGTTCTACATCAGATGAAAGAAAAAGATTGTTCTCTAGAGAAATTGAACAAGAGCGTATGAAGAGGAACCTCAAGACTTTGAAGCATGCCAGAAAGAGACCCTTGTATGTAGATGGAAGAAGATAACTTGGTGGAGAATCTTCAGTGCACAGAAAAATCATGGTGAAGATTTTCTATAACGGAGATATTGTATCAAGATGATTACTCAGAAGATCAGATCTCATGATGACAGAAGAAGTGCCACATGGATATGTTCTAGTTTTCCAACAATGATATACTTTATTGATCAACAGGTACATGAAGCCTTCAGAGAAAACCAGTGTTCCAGAATGAAGTACATTTGAAATCAAGCATTACATTATTCATGGTGAAGTTCACAAGGGAGAAAGTGGTTCTCCAATGCATATCTCCATAGATGAGCAGATAAGTAGACATTTTGGTAAAGATTATGTCCAAGATGAAAGAGTTTGCATACTCAAGCTAGAGCTTGTGGAGATGACTTCCTTATTGAAAAAGGAAGAGATGACTCCCAGGTTGGGAGGGAGAACTGATGTAATATTGATTGATGGACAATCATTTTTCAGTTTGAAAAATGGTCCAGGATGAGCAGATTCTTTCTAGTTCAGAAATTCGATTGAGATTTCTGACGGACAAACATTTTCCAGTTCGGAAAATGGTCCATATTGTTGATGTACCATAGACAGCAAATTCCCATTGTGGTTAACATGGAAAGTGGTCTACAGAAGTCTCTCTTCTTGAGGGTTACTCAAGAAGACTGGTCTGCCTCGCCGAACAACGATTTCCCATTGTGCTTAACATGGGGAATGGTTTGTTTTCGAGGTTGGTGCAGGATAGTCATTTCCTTTGGAAATGGTCTGGACAGTCATTCCTTAGGGCAGATTCATTCTCTCTAGGTTGCACTTTCCTTAGTGTCAGAGGAATGGCCCAGGATGGGGAATATTCTAGGTTTAGAAATCAAGGACATACATTCCTTAGGTCAGACTCACTCTCTTCAGGTTACACTTTTCTTAGTGTCATAGGAATGGTCCAGGCTTAGAAAATCAGGAAAGTTATTCTTCCTTGCTTGAGAAGTATAGTCCAGATAGCTCATCATTGATGTTTGACTTTTTGAGGGCATATGATATTTCATATCTCACATACGTGAGTAGAAGAATGGCCCATATAATTTAGTTTATATCATAACATTGTTTATGTGCAGGTTGATATCATATGATTGTTATGAAGACTATATGTCTCTAGACAATAGATGTATAATATTGTGGTGGATGTCTTCCACTATTTGATCAAGTACCTGCGTGCTACTTGGTGTGGTAGTGTACCACTGGATTGTAGTTGTGTACTACTATGGATAGACACAGTTGTGTTCTATTGAATGATATTGTTTCGATTGCCTTGAAGACTATCAACAATGTTGAGAATTATTATCAGCTAGATGGATGATCAAAGAACAGAGATTTACCAAACAAAAAATGGTTGAGAACATTTATTATTCTAGATTAGAAGAATGACTCCTGTGTCACTCTTTCGAGTGAGAATCATGTCTAATTACTCAGATACAATATGGTTCCGAGAGATGATGCAGTTGATGACACTGATGATGATGATGGTGCTCATGATCTAGTCATGAGATAGTCTATACAACTATGTTGATGCTACCAGGTGAATGGCATGTTTGTTCTCAAGACCATTACCTGTAATACCTCCCTAGCTAGGAGGGAGTGTTGATATTATGGTAGTTGTGGGAAGTATTTACCTCCACGTGTAAACCTGACAAGAATAGAATATTCTAGGAAGCAAGAAGAAACATGAATGAGTTGGCTATTAACCCTTGAAGACAAGTCAGCTCAAGAGGATAATTTATATTAAGTTATTAGCCTCCAAGAGAAGAAGTTGACCAGAAGAAATAATATATATTGAACAGACAGATACCCAGGATGAGAAGTCATCCCAGGTAGTTAGTTAGAATCAATATAAATATAGGAGGCAAGTCTTCATTCTGGCTTGTCATTCTCAGAATTGTAGAGCATCACTTGTGCGCACTACAGTGCCCAATTTTGTGCACAAGTTTGGAGGAGAGATTCCATTGCAGCTAGAAGATCATGTTTGTCTTGGAGTATCTCTTGGTTAGGGTTTGGACTATCTGATCAGCTCTTGTTGGTGCACTATCCTTGGGGAAAGGTGTGATACCCTTTGTTTGGCTATATAGCATAGGTTTTGCTTCCGGAGTGATTCTCTGTCAAGGTTAAGGTTCTCGAAGAGTGGATTTGGCCTATGTTTGGGTGAAAATAGTGATATTGTTTATGGTAAAATGAGAACATTTACATGGTAAATCTTCTCCACAATTTCATCATTCCAATATTAGCCTATTTGTGCAAACTTTGTATTCTCTGTCATCCCAATATTTACCTTATGCATCTTTAGTGGTTGTGCGTACACAACAGATTCAATTTATGGCCATTCTACTATGTGTTCCCCTTTAGTTTTATTTATTTTCACATTCCTTGGATCTTCCTCATCACGTTCTTCTTTTATAACATTGTAACACTCTAGTAATACATCGACAGTCATAAAATCTCTGTGCACACTTCACACAGGTACCACCTACATCGACCCTTCTTATAAGAAGATCTTGGTTCTAATGGACTGCAAAACTGCATATAGTAATGGAGATTCATGTTCAAAAGTAAATTTTACCTTAAACCTTTGAACCAACTCATCCCAGTTTGTTGTTTCTCTCCACATTTCCAGTTCCAAGTACCAGTTCCTCGTAATTGTATCCAGTGTATGTATAAACTTGTGCATCAATTCCTTCCTCGATATTGAACTCCATTATGGTCCTGCACTACTCAATATGACCTACTAGATCACTTTCCCTTCTATACTTCTATGTAGTATACTCCAACTCGGTACCAAATTTTACTTGCATTGGTCTTCTACACTGTGACCAGTCTTCCATTCCCTCTTTGTGTGTATCCCCCCACCTGGTTGGAGTAGCTTTTAGGACAACATGTAGTTCCAACAAACTTTACTGTTCAAATACCTACAACTCAAATTCCTTTACAAACAATCTTATGTCAGTCAATTTTTCATACCTGGGTAGATCACATAACTCCAATCCAATCCAACGCAATGATTGAGTTATGTGTGCACATACTCTAGTTGATACTTCATGCATCCTCTGTTACCAATTTTTTGTACCTTCCTCTGAATCTGATGCACATGAGCTAATACTTCTCCAAATCAGTGCACCATCTGCAGTGGGGTTCACATAGTCATCCATCTGTGCATTCATATTATATAGGTTGTTAATTTTGTTCCCTCTTGTTGGCTCTATGTACATCTTCCCTTCTGTTAGATCCAATGGTGCAATAAATTTAAGTCCCCTACCTCAAATGTCATTTCCCTCCTTTTTAGATTAATGATCGCTTGATTATCAAAGTCCCATTCAAGTCCCATCAGTTATGGATATGGGTGACTATCATCTATGATCTCAATGACTTCAAAGTATGCTACACTATGCACCCCATCCATATTCACGTGTATGCCATTCAATCGACCAATCGGGACTATCTTGTGTTGGTTCTCCAACCTTAACTGAACAAGAGACTATATCAAATTGGGTTTCCCCATCAATTATCAGTTCTTCTTTGGTAACACATTTACATCAGACCCCAAGTCTAAAATAACACTATCCTCATCATATTCCCCAATATGTGCACTTAATCTGAATTCTCCATTTGTCCTTTTTTTACGCAGTACCTGATTCACTACCCTCTGTGCGATAGAAATTTCCCTTTCTTACACACAATAATCAATCATTTCACATAATGAATTTAGTGTAGTTTCATATTTCATCAACTCCACGCAACTTTTTAGAAATTATCTTAGAGTACTTACCTTCCCAAGCAGCTTCTCTTGCATAGTGCAATCACATATAGGGGGCATAGATGATGTTGATGCTACCCATTCTGGTCCTAGTATCTCTTTTCTTATCCTATGATACATCTCATTTTCTTGCTGAGGGTCAAATGTTGGTATTGGTCCTGTTGATTTCCTTACCCATTTATCATCCTTCTTCCCCCCATCCATCACATCAACTCATGTTCTAGATCCTCTGTACGTAACAACTGTTATTCTAGGTCCTTGATTTCATTTTTCAGTTGATATCTTTTGTACATTCTAATTTGGGTTATCATTCTGATTCCCTCTTGACTTCCATTTCTCAAGTAGTTGAGGGTATTCTTTTGTCACATGGTCAATGATATACAGTATGTGCAGTTTGTACATGGATTTGGGAAGTCATGAGCTAAGTTCCCTAGTTGATTACAATTGTAACATATAATTATTCTTCTACCTCCTCTGCAAAAATTTCCTCTACCTCAACCTCTTCCAAAATTTCATTTTTTTATTGGATTAAAGCCTCTCTTACTATTATACTATGGGCCACCTCATTGTATCGAAGCATTCTCCTTCTGAATCTTATACATATCTAAAGCGTTCTCTCTCATTAACTTGAATGGGTAGAAATCCTTCTCTTCATGCCCAACCCACTTGAAAAAGTTACAGAATAAGTTTTTTGGTGTACTCTAGTATTTTTGTAGCAACGGGCACTCATTCGAATAATGTCCCCATTTCTTCCATATCTCATAGTATTCCCCTCCTAGTAATGGATTCGATGCTCTAGTCACCAAGTATTGCACAAATACAGGGCATTCATCTTTGTGGTGGCCTTCAATCCTTCACTTAGTTTACCATATTTGTTCCCTCTTCTCCTTCCCTTTTGTAAGCTCTGCTAGTTGAATTGTCCTGGAAGCTAATTTCATCTGAACTTATGCCATCCCTCCACTCTCCTCTCTCATCCCCAATATTCCTCCTCTTGTACCTTCTTCCACTGCGCAGTACTCCAAACCCATCTTCTTCTTCTGATAAAACCTCTTTCGTTCTCTACATCCTCATTCCCTCCCTTCCATCTTCATTTCTTACTTCATTATTTTCTAACCTCAGACTATCTTCTTGTCATCCCCCAGTTCCCTTATGTGCCTAAAGTCAATTAGCAATCAAACTCCATTGTCATCACACACTTGTCGCACAACAACATATTTATCCAAGTACCCAATGATTTTGTAAACCTTCTGTACAGACCCTTGAATAAATCCTTGTCTACAACATTGTGTGACTAGGTACAATCCACTGCAAATTCTGTAATATAACCTCCCAATATATTTTCCAACAAAAAATCAATTACGCGAGAAGTCTTATTACTTAAAAAATTCAACTACCTTACCAAATCGGGAGTCCGGTTCCTCGGGGTTGCATTTCAGTACCTCCCAGTATTCTCCACTAATATTTCTAACCACTCGGTCAAAATAATTGGAAATTCACCAAAGAAAAACTCATGTAGCTCTATGTACACATACCTTTTCATCCATTGCTCATCACTCATTCGAGGGTTTCTATTCTCTTTTCAATAAAATTCTTGTTCCTTAACTTCTATCCATTCTAAGATCTCTTTCTTAGTCGACCTCCAAAACATGCCCTAAAGCACAGATTCTGGATCCCGACCACAAAACCATTTGTTGGTGCATGGTTGTAAGACCCTAGGTTCAAGTTAACTAACCAAAAAAACCCTTCAGACACCATCCCTTTCGGTATCACCTGCATGCAAGTGAAGTCTCACCCGAGCCATCTATTGGGGCTCTAGGAACCAAGTTTTTGTAGAACTGAGGGGATGGGAAGCAATAGTCTTATCCATTCTTATTCATCTACTCTATGCACATAATTTGTTGTTTGTTATTCTTTGATTAATTGGTGAATTTAGTTATATAGCACCACTACACTGAATATTGCAACATAAACTATATGTTGTAACATACATAACTATTTTCCGGTGATCATATAATAAACAGATCTAGTCTAACATGCATAAAAAGAACATTCAAGATCAATCACATAAAAACACAACCAGACACAGTAATTAGCATGGTTCACCCAACTTTTGGGATATGTCCACAATGGTTGGATTCTTTATTATGTTTTATTTAATCATTCCATGCTTGCACATTGTGCTACAATATATTCATCATATTATCAGTCCCCACTCTGCCCAGTCATTCTGCAATGCAAGCCTCTCTCTATACAACTTTCCCTACACACTCAGACAGAGAGTCCCTCACACTACTACATATTGAAAAATTTGCGATGACCACTTGCGACGAAAGTACTCTTTCTTCACAACATGCAAGAGAAAAAGTTATTTTTTTCTAAATCTAAACCTTGTCTGTCATAATCTTGATGCCTACAGTTTGACTGGACTGTAATGGTCAATGTTCATTGCATAAGTGACGATAGTTGACCATAATAATTTATTCAAACTTTACCATTGAAAATGACCTAAAATAAATAGTTATAAAATATATATATATATATATATTTTTAGGTCACTATCATCGCATCTACGACGATGGTGAGATAAAATTGGCCTATAAATATTTGACGATTTGAAGATGTTGTGACAATCTTGCTATAACAACGATGATTCCAAAAGGGTATTTTTGTGCGGAAAAATGTCGCAGAATGTTGTTAGAGGTGGGGAAAAAAGTAAAGCAGGTGAAAAGGGTGATGGTAGATGTTATTCCCCTTGTAAAAA
>ML789904.1:192585-223532 GCA_009831015.1 Picea engelmannii | reverse complement strand
GTGATGACAATGGAGTTTGATTGCTAATTGACTTTAGGCACATAAGGGAACTGGGGGATGACAAGAAGATAGTCTGAGGTTAGAAAATAATGAAGTAAGAAATGAAGATGGAAGGGAGGGAATGAGGATGTAGAGAACGAAAGAGGTTTTATCAGAAGAAGAAGATGGGTTTGGAGTACTGCGCAGTGGAAGAAGGTACAAGAGGAGGAATATTGGGGATGAGAGAGGAGAGTGGAGGGATGGCATAAGTTCAGATGAAATTAGCTTCCAGGACAATTCAACTAGCAGAGCTTACAAAAGGGAAGGAGAAGAGGGAACAAATATGGTAAACTAAGTGAAGGATTGAAGGCCACCACAAAGATGAATGCCCTGTATTTGTGCAATACTTGGTGACTAGAGCATCGAATCCATTACTAGGAGGGGAATACTATGAGATATGGAAGAAATGGGGACATTATTCGAATGAGTGCCCGTTGCTACAAAAATACTAGAGTACACCAAAAAACTTATTCTGTAACTTTTTCAAGTGGGTTGGGCATGAAGAGAAGGATTTCTACCCATTCAAGTTAATGAGAGAGAACGCTTTAGATATGTATAAGATTCAGAAGGAGAATGCTTCGATACAATGAGGTGGCCCATAGTATAATAGTAAGAGAGGCTTTAATCCAATAAAAAAATGAAATTTTGGAAGAGGTTGAGGTAGAGGAAATTTTTGCAGAGGAGGTAGAAGAATAATTATATGTTACAATTGTAATCAACTAGGGAACTTAGCTCATGACTTCCCAAATCCATGTACAAACTGCACATACTGTATATCATTGACCATGTGACAAAAGAATACCCTCAACTACTTGAGAAATGGAAGTCAAGAGGGAATCAGAATGATAACCCAAATTAGAATGTACAAAAGATATCAACTGAAAAATGAAATCAAGGACCTAGAATAACAGTTGTTACGTACAGAGGATCTAGAACATGAGTTGATGTGATGGATGGGGGGAAGAAGGATGATAAATGGGTAAGGAAATCAACAGGACCAATACCAACATTTGACCCTCAGCAAGAAAATGAGATGTATCATAGGATAAGAAAAGAGATACTAGGACCAGAATGGGTAGCATCAACATCATCTATGCCCCCTATATGTGATTGCACTATGCAAGAGAAGCTGCTTGGGAAGGTAAGTACTCTAAGATAATTTCTAAAAAGTTGCGTGGAGTTGATGAAATATGAAACTACACTAAATTCATTATGTGAAATGATTGATTATTGTGTGTAAGAAAGGGAAATTTCTATCGCACAGAGGGTAGTGAATCAGGTACTGCGTAAAAAAAGGACAAATGGAGAATTCAGATTAAGTGCACATATTGGGGAATATGATGAGGATAGTGTTATTTTAGACTTGGGGTCTGATGTAAATGTGTTACCAAAGAAGAACTGATAATTGATGGGGAAACCCAATTTGATATAGTCTCTTGTTCAGTTAAGGTTGGAGAACCAACACAAGATAGTCCCGATTGGTCGATTGAATGGCATACACGTGAATATGGATGGGGTGCATAGTGTAGCATACTTTGAAGTCATTGAGATCATAGATGATAGTCACCCATATCCATAACTGATGGGACTTGAATGGGACTTTGATAATCAAGCGATCATTAATCTAAAAAGGAGGGAAATGACATTTGAGGTAGGGGACTTAAATTTATTGCACCATTGGATCTAACAGAAGGGAAGATGTACATAGAGCCAACAAGAGGGAACAAAATTAACAACCTATATAATATGAATGCACAGATGGATGACTATGTGAACCCCACTGCAGATGGTGCACTGATTTGGAGAAGTATTAGCTCATGTGCATCAGATTCAGAGGAAGGTACAAAAAATTGGTAACAGAGGATGCATGAAGTATCAACTAGAGTATGTGCACACATAACTCAATCATTGCGTTGGATTGGATTGGAGTTATGTGATCTACCCAGGTATGAAAAATTGACTGACATAAGATTGTTTGTAAAGGAATTTGAGTTGTAGGTATTTGAACAGTAAAGTTTGTTGGAACTACATGTTGTCCTAAAAGCTACTCCAACCAGGTGGGGGGATACACACAAAGAGGGAATGGAAGACTGGTCACAGTGTAGAAGACCAATGCAAGTAAAATTTGGTACCGAGTTGGAGTATACTACATAGAAGTATAGAAGGGAAAGTGATCTAGTAGGTCATATTGAGTAGTGCAGGACCATAATGGAGTTCAATATCGAGGAAGGAATTGATGCACAAGTTTATACATACACTGGATACAATTACGAGGAACTGGTACTTGGAACTGGAAATGTGGAGAGAAACAACAAACTGGGATGAGTTGGTTCAAAGGTTTAAGGTAAAATTTACTTTTGAACATGAATCTCCATTACTATATGCAGTTTTGCAGTCCATTAGAACCAATATCTTCTTATAAGAAGGGCCGCTGTAGGTGGTACCTGTGTGAAGTGTGCACAGAGATTTTATGACTGTCGATGTATTACTAGAGTGTTACAATGTTATAAAAGAAGAACGTGATGAGGAAGATCCAAGGAATGTGAAAATAAATAAAACTAAAGGGGAACACATAGTAGAATGGCCATAAATTGAATCTGTTGTGTACGCACAACCACTAAAGATGCATAAGGTAAATATTGGGATGACAGAGAATACAAAGTTTGCACAAATAGGCTAATATTGGAATGATGAAATTGTGGAGAAGATTTACCATGTAAATGTTCTCATTTTACCATAAACAATATCACTATTTTCACCCAAACATAGGCCAAATCCACTCTTCGAGAACCTTAACCTTGACAGAGAATCACTCCGGAAGCAAAACCTATGCTATATAGCCAAACAAAGGGTATCACACCTTTCCCCAAGGATAGTGCACCAACAAGAGCTGATCAGATAGTCCAAACCCTAACCAAGAGATACTCCAAGACAAACATGATCTTCTAGCTGCAATGGAATCTCTCCTCCAAACTTGTGCACAAAATTGGGCACTGTAGTGCGCACAAGTGATGCTCTACAATTCTGAGAATGACAAGCCAGAATGAAGACTTGCCTCCTATATTTATATTGATTCTAACTAACTACCTGGGATGACTTCTCATCCTGGGTATCTGTCTGTTCAATATATATTATTTCTTCTGGTCAACTTCTTCTCTTGGAGGCTAATAACTTAATATAAATTATCCTCTTGAGCTGACTTGTCTTCAAGGGTTAATAGCCAACTCATTCATGTTTCTTCTTGCTTCCTAGAATATTCTATTCTTGTCAGGTTTACACGTGGAGGTAAATACTTCCCACAACTACCATAATATCAACACTCCCTCCTAGCTAGGGAGGTATTACAGGTAATGGTCTTGAGAACAAACATGCCATTCACCTGGTAGCATCAACATAGTTGTATAGACTATCTCATGACTAGATCATGAGCACCATCATCATCATCAGTGTCATCAACTGCATCATCTCTCGGAACCATATTGTATCTGAGTAATTAGACATGATTCTCACTCGAAAGAGTGACACAGGAGTCATTCTTCTAATCTAGAATAATAAATGTTCTCAACCATTTTTTGTTTGGTAAATCTCTGTTCTTTGATCATCCATCTAGCTGATAATAATTCTCAACATTGTTGATAGTCTTCAAGGCAATCGAAACAATATCATTCAATAGAACACAACTGTGTCTATCCATAGTAGTACACAACTACAATCCAGTGGTACACTACCACACCAAGTAGCACGCAGGTACTTGATCAAATAGTGGAAGACATCCACCACAATATTATACATCTATTGTCTAGAGACATATAGTCTTCATAACAATCATATGATATCAACCTGCACATAAACAATGTTATGATATAAACTAAATTATATGGGCCATTCTTCTACTCACGTATGTGAGATATGAAATATCATATGCCCTCAAAAAGTCAAACATCAATGATGAGCTATCTGGACTATACTTCTCAAGCAAGGAAGAATAACTTTCCTGATTTTCTAAGCCTGGACCATTCCTATGACACTAAGAAAAGTGTAACCTGAAGAGAGTGAGTCTGACCTAAGGAATGTATGTCCTTGATTTCTAAACCTAGAATATTCCCCATCCTGGGCCATTCCTCTGACACTAAGGAAAGTGCAACCTAGAGAGAATGAATCTGCCCTAAGGAATGACTGTCCAGACCATTTCCAAAGGAAATGACTATCCTGCACCAACCTCGAAAACAAACCATTCCCCATGTTAAGCACAATGGGAAATCGTTGTTCGGCGAGGCAGACCAGTCTTCTTGAGTAACCCTCAAGAAGAGAGACTTCTGTAGACCACTTTCCATGTTAACCACAATGGGAATTTGCTGTCTATGGTACATCAACAATATGGACCATTTTCCGAACTGGAAAATGTTTGTCCGTCAGAAATCTCAATCGAATTTCTGAACTAGAAAGAATCTGCTCATCCTGGACCATTTTTCAAACTGAAAAATGATTGTCCATCAATCAATATTACATCAGTTCTCCCTCCCAACCTGGGAGTCATCTCTTCCTTTTTCAATAAGGAAGTCATCTCCACAAGCTCTAGCTTGAGTATGCAAACTCTTTCATCTTGGACATAATCTTTACCAAAATGTCTACTTATCTGCTCATCTATGGAGATATGCATTGGAGAACCACTTTCTCCCTTGTGAACTTCACCATGAATAATGTAATGCTTGATTTCAAATGTACTTCATTCTGGAACACTGGTTTTCTCTGAAGGCTTCATGTACCTGTTGATCAATAAAGTATATCATTGTTGGAAAACTAGAACATATCCATGTGGCACTTCTTCTGTCATCATGAGATCTGATCTTCTGAGTAATCATCTTGATACAATATCTCCGTTATAGAAAATCTTCACCATGATTTTTCTGTGCACTGAAGATTCTCCACCAAGTTATCTTCTTCCATCTACATACAAGGGTCTCTTTCTGGCATGCTTCAAAGTCTTGAGGTTCCTCTTCATACGCTCTTGTTCAATTTCTCTAGAGAACAATCTTTTTCTTTCATCTGATGTAGAACTCCAACCCATGGATATTGCAGATGATATAAAGACTCATGTAGAGGTATGTCTGGTTTATTGGAACAAGTAATCATCATAGTCTTCTCCCTCCATCTGGGAGAACCTCTAGTTTTGGATCACAACTTTCAGTTCCTCTGTTTAATTGCTTTTATTGAGTTCATATCAGGTTGGTAATATTGTGATTCTTAATACAGTGACTGGTTGTTCTGGTTTCTCTTTCTTTCTTGGAATCTTCATGTACTTCCTGATTTTGTTCTTTAGCTCTTGGGTCCATGGAGTTTCTTATATATTCCATGCCCTAAAGATTCCACTTCTTCCTTTAATTATAGAATCATGGATGTGGATGGACAACTAGGGATACTTTAAGGCTTCTCTTCGAAGAAGAATTATTATGATTTTGAAATGAACATGTACTGTCTTTCATGGATACTACCATGGATATATACTTCATCATCTTCAATGGATCATAGGATTAGATCCCTCCTAGTCATTGCTTTATGTATGAGTGGATATAATAGGCTCCCGCTGTCTAACAGATTCCACACTTCCGTTTTCATCCTTATTGTCTTCTGCAATATATAATCGACTCCTTCCATCTAATAGAGTCCATGCTTTCATCTTATTGTCTTCTGCAAAACATCATAAGTCTTTCTCCAATTTCCTCTTGATTGGTGACTTCTTTTTGTCTTTGCTTCTTCTAAGTCTCTTCATGATTGGTTCTGATTTCGTCTTTCCTTGTATAATGATAGCAGTCCTTATCTTGTTGATATTCCATAGGTATAGTTATTCCTGGAACACATTATCTTTCGAGAGATAGATATACAAGATATGTACAGAGACGATGCAAACAAGATATGTAAAAGAACTAAGAAGAGTATTGTTACCTTCAGAAGAAGAAGTCTCTTTCATCCTACTTAGTATTCTTTGTAGGTTCCTTTTGTTCAGGAACTGATGCTTCGTGTTTCTCCTTCCTTTTCTTTATCTCGGGACAATGATTCTTGTAGTGACCATACTTTCGACAGTTGAAGCATTGTATTTATGAAATATATTTCTCTTGATTTGTCTTCGTTGAACCAAGCCTCCTTTTGTTGCTGAAGTTCTTGAATATTGTTGTGAAGGCTTGATCATTGTACTTCTTTTGGGGTTTCTCTTTTGCACTGATCCTGTATTCTTTTTAATCACAGCAAGTCCAAAGTTCTTCAAATGTAGGATACTCCTTCCTTGTGTTCATTCTTGCAGAAAATGCATCCCATGTCTTGGGAAGACCATTGAGTACTATGTTTACCAATTCCTTCTCTGAAATGATCTCTTCAATAGCTTGTAGTTGATATCTTAACTGGGAGATCCTCAGAAAGTATGATGTTGTGCTATCATCATCATTCATCTTCACATCATGGAGCTCATTCTTTAGACTCATTATTTGTCCAATGTTTTTGAATGAGAAGAGGTTTGTTAGAGCACCGTACATATTCTTTGATGAGTTGAGATGGGAGCTGTAGGGTATCAAGTGGTCTTTTATAGAGTCCACTATGATACTCATGGAATTGATGTCACCGTCTTTGAATTTCTCCATAACTGCAACATTCTGCGGTTCCTTCTCTTTTCCTTCTTCAAACTATGGTTCCATGATCTTTCCTTTCACATTACCCGACACTTTATTCTTGGCAAGGATGAGGTCAATCCTTGTCTTCCATGCTCTGAAGTAAGAAGCTCCGTCTAACTTGTTTTCTGACTTCATAGAGTAAGTTATGGCTTCTTTGACTTGGTCAACCCTATATCTAACCAAAAGCTCAAACTTGACGTCTTGGCTTGATGAGAGTACCAGGAGATGCGCTAGGCTAGGGCACACTGATCTATCTGAAAATTAGGTCAATCCCTTCACTTAAGGTGCTTCAACAAGAGGTTTAGGGTTTTTGCAACTGTACCTTCTAGTAACCCTGACAACAGTGCTATGGTGACTACTCTTGCTAGAAACCCTAGTGGAATTTCTTCAATGAGCTTAATATCCTTACGACTATGTTTCCTTCTAGCAGTTAGAGTGAATGAAGGAGGTGTGGTCCCATAACCTGTTAGACTATGAATGAATGTGCTCATTTTACCATTGACAATATCACTATTATCACCCAACCATAGGCCAAAGCCACCCTCCGAGCACCTTAACCTTGACAGAGAATCACTTCGGAAGAAAACCCTAGGCCAGATAGCCAAGCAAAGGGTAGCACACCTTTCCCCAAGGATAACGCACCAGCAAGAGCTGATCAGATAGTCCAAACCCTAACCAAGAGACAATCCAAGCCAAACGTGATCTGCTAGCTGCAGCAACTGCAATGGCATCTCTCCTCCAAACCTATGCATAAAACTGGGCACTACAATGCACACAAGTGTTGCTCTACAATTCTGAGAATGACCTGCCAGAATGAAGACTAGCCTCATGTATTTATACTGATTCTGGCTAACTACCTAGGCCAACTTCTCATTCTGGGTATCTGTCTGTTTAGTATATATTATTTCTTCTAGCCAACTTCTTCTCTTGGAGGCTAATAACCTAATATAAATTATCCTCTTTAGCTAAATTTTCTTCTAGGGTTATTAGCCAACTCATTAGGGTTTCTTCTTGCTTCCCAGAATATTCTATTCTCGTCAGGTTTACACGTGGAGGTAAATACCTCCTGTAGCTACCATAATATCAACACAAGGATCATTGAACCAATGGTGGAATCGGAATGGATAAGTCCAATGGTAGTGAAATATAAGAAAACATGAGGAATCGTGATTTTTTTCATATATGAGGAAGTTGAATAATGCATGTCTACATGATCAATTTCCAACACCGTTCACTCATAAGGTACTAGAAAATGTAGGAGGGTAGAAGGCCCATTCTTTCACAGATGGCTTCTCATGGTACCATGAGATAAATATTGCGTAGGAAGATAGGTATAAGACTACTTTTACGACAAAGTGGGGAATTTCTCAGTACATAGTGATACCATTTGGACTGAAAAATTCCCCTGCAGGTTTTTCAAGGGTTGTTGTTGCAACCTTTAAGGAATTTATTCATAAGTTTCTTGAAGTGTACTTAGACTATTGGAATGTATTTATATGAAGGATATATCACATAGAATTACTCATGTTAATGTTCGATAGGTGTAGACAATGTTAGATTTCATTGAATTTAAAGAAATGTATTTTTTGCGTGCCTTTTGGAATTTTGTTGGGCCATGTGGTGTGCAAGCATGGGTATTAGTGGATCCTGCCAAGATTGTAGTGATTCTGGAATTACAACCACCTACATCAACCAAACAACTGAGGGAAACTATGGGTCATACAGGATATTATAGGAAGTTCATTAAAGGGTATGTGAAGATTACAACATCTATGGAGAAGTTATTGAATAAGGTAGATAAGTTCCATTGGAATGAGGATTGTAAGAAGGGTTTAGACACCTTGAAATAAAAACTAGTGACCACACCGATTTTAATCTTTCTATATTGGAAAAAGGAGTTCCATGTTCATGTATATGCATCATCCATATCTTTGGGCACAATACTATCTCAACCAGGTGAAGGAGACATAGATCCATGGTAAGAAGGAAACTGTTGACCACGGAAAATAATTATATTACCATAGAACAAGAAGGATTGGTAATGGTATATGTGTTGCACAAGTTTAGACATTATTTATTGGGTTCTCACTTTAATATGTATACAAACCATTATGCACTAAAATGCTTAGTGAACAAGCCAGTGTTGGGAGGGAGAATATGCAGGTGGTTACTGATGTTTTAGGAATATGATTTTGAGATTGTTGTGAAACCAGGGAATTTGAATGTAGGACCATATTATCTATTGCCCATACTATCAGGAAAATATGCAAGGAATATAGATGACAACTTGTTAGACACACACCTATTTGTAGTTAAAATGGTGGACGACTACTTCATAGACATTGTGCAGTTTCTAAGTATAGGAATGGCCCCATTAGACATGACAGTTGCGTAGAAGAAACAATTAGTAGTTAAAACATCAGACTATAAACTCATTGGAAGGAACTTATACAAGTGAGGTGTAGATTGAATATTGAGACAATGTGTGCTAGAGTATGAAAGGCCTATGATACTCACAAAATCACACAAAGGGATTATAGGAGGACACTACCTAAGTGAAGAAACTACACAAAAGATTTTTTGTGCAGGGATCTCGTGGCCAACACTTTATAAAGATGCTAAATAATACTGTCAGGCATGCGATGTATGTCAAGGGGTGGGAAATCCATCCAGGAGGGATGATATTCCTTTGTACCCACATGTTACGTTGCAAGTGTTTGATAAATGAGAAATAGAATTTGTTGGACCAATCAACCCACCAAAAATAAGATCAAGAGCTACGTACATAATCATTGCGACATAGTATTTGAACAAATGGGAAGAAGAAATATCAGTAATAGACTACACCGCGTAGACTGCTACGTAGTTTCTATTTGAAAATGTAGTCACACGATTCGAATGCCTGCGCATACTACTCAATGATCAAGGGACACATTTTCTGAATAGGAAAATTGCAGCATTGACTAAGGAATTTCAAATTCATCATCAGAATATTACGCTGTATCACCCTCAGGACAATGGAGCAATAGAAGCTTTTAATAAAATTATGGAAAATGGTTTGCAAAGATATGCAATGTAGGAAGAGATGATTGGGACTTAAGGGTTCCTATAATTTTATGGGCCTATAGGATTATAAGAAAAAAGTTGATAGGAAAAACACCTTTTAGGTTGGTCTATGGCCAAGAAGTAGTGATGCCGATGGAATTTATTATGCCTAGCCTATGCGTTGCAACAATTACTGATATTTTGGATTCTAACGCAGTGGAGGAAATATTTTCACAATTGCTACAACTTGAAGAATATCTCTTTGTCATAGGATTCCATCAACAATTTCAGAAGGAAAGAGAAAATACATGGCATGATAGACACATTAAACATAAAAAATTTCAAGTGGGAGACTTAGTATTACTTTATGATAGTAAGTTCATGCAACATCCAGGAAATTTTTTAATGCATTGGTTAGGACCATATGTAATTCAAAATGTGACAGAGGAAGGTTCTACATAGTTGGAAACCTTGAATGGAGAATCCCTTGGAGGAATGGTGAATGTAAGTTGGCTCAAACTCTATAGATAGAAAATGATGCAAAGGAAGTTAAGTTTATGAAAAATTAAAGCATGGGACATGACCGTTAAGGTAATTAAAGCATGGTAAAAATAGTTAAAAATATGTAAATGACAAAATGTCTTGGACACGTGTAGTCATAAATAAAATACAGAACTAAGGATAGGGACAAACTGGTAGATTGAAGGAAAAATACAGTGAAGGATTTGGCATTAATGTCATAGTAAGGAAAGGATTGACGAGAGACTCTGACCAGATTCAACATTTACATTAGGCATGCAAGAAATTATATAGTTGTCGAAGGGTTATAAAAGTGCATAAGGAAGTGACAGGGAAGGTTATTTGCAATTGCTAAAATATGTGAGCATACAAGAGCATATAGATCCAAGCCAGATCTGAACCATAACCAACACAAAGAAAGTAAAGAAATCAGTTGCAAAGAACAATAGCTCCACCAAAATTTGGAGTACTAGAAGCCGCAACATGCAAGCAAACAAAAATACCACCAGTTGCACCAATGTTCATGGATACACTTGATGCTTCAGACTCCCAGTCAAGATTTCATAGGGACTATATACCACCACAAAAGGACACTGCACCATAATTTAGAGTACCTGCAGATATAAAATACTCACTGGTCACACTGAAAATACCACCTGGTGCAATTGTTGAAGGGGACATGCTACGAAAGATTGTTGCCTTGAAGTTTGTTGAACATAACATAACAGATGAACAAAAGATTCCCAACATGGAATGAGAGAAATAGTATTGCACCAAAAGTGTACCAGGGATAGGGGCAATCCTACTTGAACCACATACTTGGGAAATAAGACTTGAGAGATCAGGAATATTGAACCTACTGGAGATCCCACATTTTGGCTGAAGTCTCAAAATAAACACATGTGTCAAATTGTTTCTAAGTTGTGTCCACAGAGGAACTTTGTGGCTAGACCCACCGGTATCTATTGATACCCAACTAATTGCGAGGATCAAATTCTTTCCAAAAGAAGGAGAGGATATGAAAATACTATTCACAAACAAGGCAGGGGAGAAAACACCATCAGAAACCATGAAGGATAAGTTCCACACCTTTAGCGGAAAGAGGGGGTTGGATGTCGTAAACATAAGCGATGACATTGTGTGATTTGAAACAAAGGTTTTGGCCTCCAAATTTTTGAGGAAATTCCACAAGGACGAGGTTCCAACCATAGTAATTGTAGATACAAAAAGGTGCGCAAAGGGGGTCCAAATGAATTGAGCCACATTTTTGGTAAATTAGTTTTTGATAGACTGCATAGAACCCCAAGAGAAAGGCACACAATTTCATTATTTCTGGATTCTCATCCTGATCGCATTAGTTGGCTGGAAGGAGCTTGGGGTTTACAAAAGTCTGAGAAAATCCAACATAGGTAATGCAGTTGCATGGTATGCAAACCTATGGCATACAAAAAACAAAAGGAGAAAAATAGATACCAATGTCACTTTCTATGTCTAGCTTGACATGACCATGCACATAATAGAGCACACATCGTGCATCACTGCCCAGGCTGTAGAGACTTGCGTGCTTTAAATAAGGGATGCACCAAATGTACATTCAAGACAAAAGGGACCCTGCATGCCATTGGCTTCAAACAAGCTACAAATTGATAGTGGTTGATGTATTCTTGATCACCAATGATTGGGAAGAAGAGTGTAAAATTCCAGGGGAACACACAAAAAACCCATAGGAAGAAGAAGAACAAAACAATGATGAGGAAGCACTAGATGAGGGATAGGGAAATGGGAAACACAATGGTGTAGGAACTATGTTGAAGGAAGGACCATCAAAAAAATAAGCACAACAAACAGTCCCAAGAACATGGGTCAAACAAAAGCATAAGGGGTAGGGTCCAACCGTAGCTATGCGCAAAAAGATGAAATAACACAAAGTATCACATCTCTATAATATGATAGATGATGGCATGGAAAAAATAAACTATGAAGTATGGGATGCCACAAAGAAGGCCATTGAAGAAGAAACAAGGAAAAAAGTAGGACAACACTAGAAGGTGCAGGGCTAGTTGATGACAATACAACAACTATTGAAGACCATGCAGATAGTACCAGATAAAAGCTCGAGTGAAGGACCGTCCACGAGTCCGGTTGAGGAAGTAGATATCACCAATCCATTCTTATCTGAGTTAGAATCCATGCGCAAAGTGTTAGAGATCAATACATACATAGTTGAATTCTCGATGCCAAAGCTACAAGAGAAAATGAAATAAATAGGTCACCTGGACATACTTGTTTTAAGGATTACTACAAAGATACTAAATATCTTGTAGATCGGAATTATGCAGGAGATAAGGTTTCACATAGAAGTAGCGTGAAGAGAATTGATCAAGGTGACATATGAGAAGGACCAAATGCAACAAAAGTATACAACTGCTCTGTAGGAAAAGAGTGAAGTTGAAGAAAAAGTTGAAAGAGAGTTGAAGCAGAAGAATACGACCAAGGAAAAGGCTGAGAAAGCATTAAAAGAGAAGGATGATTCCAAGCAAATGGCACAATGGATACAAATGGCCATCCAAAAGTTGTATAAGGAAATAGCCAAAGTACCATTAGTAGTCGAGGCCACAATGGAAGAACAAGTCTCAAGAATTGGTGAAGTCATCAAAGGATTCCATAGAAGGATTGAGGATTTTCAATCGTGTACCGTGCCAGGAAAACCACCATAGGAAAGGGAAGGAAGAGAGAGAACAATGATCACTGCAGTAAAAAATATCAAGAAGCTGGACGAGGAATGCACAAAGCTCTATAAAGAAAGTGCACAGATCTAGAAAAACATGACGGAGAAATCATAAATGAAGGCCATGGAAGCCAGATTGAGGGATGCACAAGAAAAGGTGTAGAAGGATTTAGAGAACATAAACACTCTACCTCCCTCTGAAGGAATGACGACCATTTTGGTACAAAGGAAGTAATACAATGAAATCGAAAAGATAAGGGACCAACACATGATTGTCCAGCAGTGATTAGGACTGCTGCAAGATGAAGCACTAAGGGTGATAGGGGAATTGGAAGCTACATAGGGAAAAGTGAAGAAAGCAGTGCATGACACTTAAGAGAAGCTCATGACGTTAACTAGGCAGGGTGTAGTGGAAATTTTGGGGACATAGGTAGAAGTAAAAAAGGAAGTCATGAAAACAAAGGACACCTCCCAAAAGTTCATAGAGGCATGGAGGAGCATGATGCAACATGATTGAGTGGCTCAGGACAATCCACAATTAATTGTTGGGGGTGTTGATTATTTGAATTGGTTGTCATTGATGTCAACCCTTGAAGAAAGTTTGGTAGTGAATTCTGATAGCACAAAGGTTTGGATAATGGACCCAAGTTTGTTTGATGTATAATGGTATGAGTTTTAATATATTTGAAGGTAAGACTATTCTGGATGGATAGTACATGTCATGCCCATTGGGGATAAATATATGCACTATTAATTCCCACATTTAATTATCAATCGGGGCTCGTAAGATTCGAGGTGAAGGCGCAGGAAATGCAGGATCAGAGCCTAGTCTAGCCTAATCTATAGCCGACAAAACAATATTCAAATTTCAAACCCACACTGTAGGAAATTAACACTAAGGATTCATCACTAGGACATACGAATAACTTAGTGCTATAAAGGCTTAGATCACAGTCTTTCATGCACTCAGGGTGGTGTTTGTGTAATTAATCGTGAGTAGCTTACGTAAGTTTCCTGTCCTTCAATGGATTCCAGTATTGTTTAACTAAGATACAAGAAAACTAAATAAAAGTAAACTAGATTAAAAGACAATGAAGACAATCTGAAAATGACTTGTAAACAAATGAAACTAAAATTTCAAGACAATTCTTCAAATGGGTACAACAACAACAATGAAATCTATGTAATAAAACAATGGATCTCTAAACTAACGAATGAATGGAAATGTTTAACAATGATATATGGAAAGAAATAGACAGAAAAAGTTTCACTTTGTATTCAATGGATGCCAACATACTATGCATATCAGTGCATTCAACAATATTTAAGAATCACATGATTACATTAGGCTTCAAGGTGCGTATGTTATACGCTTTTGATAATAAGACAAAGAAATGTCAACAGTGATCACTAAAGAATTATCTTATCCAACACCTGAACCCAAAGTTTGAATCTTGAACATGCTAGACTTATTAATCCATGCACCAACATTAATATAGAAATCAGAGTAAATATATCAGTCCTATGAGATGTTGTACTGTTATGTTTCAAGAACGCAGATTCAATAAAAAGAAATGATATACACCACGTGTTCCAAATCTCATGAGCAGGGATCAAATCCAATGTTCAAAAGTGACTTTATAAATGTTACTAAGAGCAGATATTTGTCATATGACAGAGGTGAAAATAGTGATCAACTCTTCAAGCAATGATACCACAAACATATTGTTTATGCAAACCAGATTCTTGGTGCCAAGACAATGCAGAAATGGAATTAAAAAAACTTCAATTGTGTAAAACAACAAAGTGATGTGACAAAATTGGAATAAAGCTGCACACATATGAAGAATGAATGTTAGGGTCCTAAACACACATAGGTAGAACAATATATTCATCTGTAATAAAGGTCAATATTAATAAGGCCTTGCAATAAAATATAATAAGTTGAATGTAAGAATACCTAATAGAAGCTTCTGCTTCTAGAAGGATCTTCCTCTAGATGATTCTTTTGATAGGGATATTTAGTATAAATAGGAGTCAAGGGTATAAGAACCCTAGCTTGGATATTATTGTAATAGAGCTCTTCTCAACTGGAGATTTCCCCCTCAAAGAGGCCCATGAAAATTTATCTCTGAATCAAAGTGCTATTTCTGTTGTTATTCTTATATCATTTCAATGCTATTGTGGTGATTGTTCTAGTTATATTGTTGTTATTATGCCATTTCTAGCATTTTATTTCTGTTCTGCATACTTTTTATATCTGGTATATTACAAGTGGTATCAAAGCACTTTCCTTGGCAGAAAGTGTGGGTTAAATTTTTTTCAGGGTAGAGAAGTATTCCAACATCTTTAAGCCACAAAGATATGTCATTACGCACATAAACCCACAGTTGAGGGGTTCATACACGCAAGAAATACAAGTGGTACTTAAGCACACATCTGTTGGCCACCCTTGTAACCCCTGTTGGTACCCCTTCGAGTGGTAGCGCATTAGACAACACCTGTGTATGAATCGGGATAGATTACCTAAATCCCTCTTTAGATAAACCGATCAGTCACTTGACTACTATAGTTTCATAGAGAAAAAAACTTGGGAAGATACTCTCTAGTACCTGGGTAGTCAGGTAGTATGGATAAGGGTATGGTCTATCCTCCTTAGTTAGTGCCCTGAGATATTAGGCCGAGTACTACTGTTGGACCCCACACGTATATTAGAGAGATATAGCACAGGGAAAACCCTTGTCTATAGAACCCTTGAATACCTAACCCTTGGGGATAGAAACATAAACAAATTAAAACAGACAAGATCTATTGTCATGGAATTATGTTTGGATTTCCAAATCACTACACAGTTATTCCTGGCTAAGCATTTGGGAATTTCATCACTGCAGTATTCTTCATACCTATTCCATTGGCTTCATCTCTTCGCTCGTATCACATTCATACATATATTTTTTTAGAAACAAATTTGATCCTACCTGCCCCTTTTTGGTTCCCTCATCCTCATGGATCATACCCATAGCCAAGACTTGGAAGCTCGCTTCAATACCTTGCAATCTAGTCTCACTGAGACCCAACAAGAAGTGAAACACCTCAGTGCCAATGTTTTCTCCATCAATACAACCATTCAGTCCTCAATGGAGGCAATCAAACAAGACCTGACCAACTAGCTTGAATCTGTCTTTTTGTCACTTTGCGACAAGATTCATATCCCTACAGATAACCCTTCCTCTGACTCACCTCCACATACTGACGGTGAAAATTCCTCTCATTACCATAACTTTTAGAACCATCACTTTCAACATGACCTATGCCTTCCATGGGTGGATGTGACCAAATTTGATGGCTTGGACCCCACTGGTTGGGTAACCCAAATGGAACATTATTTCTCTTTATACGACATTACATATGACTTGTCCAAACTCCAGTATGGTGTTCTCTATTTAGATCAAGAACGTTGGCAATGGTGGCAATGGAGAAAAACTTCCCGTCAAGGGTATATTTCTTGGACACACTTTGTGGCAGAGATTTATGAACACTTTGACATTGACACCAATCATTTGGGCCATTTGACAAAGTTGAAACAATTAGGAACGATGGAAGAATTTATAGATGCTTTGAGCACCTAGATTTTCAGATAGAGGGCATGTCTTATGCCTTTTTCGAGAGTGTTTTATCAGTGGCGTCAAGGATCAGATTCGGGCCCATGTCCTCACGGCTCGTCCTGATAGTTGGGTGGAGGCTACTAAAAGAGATAAAGAAGCACAATAGGTTGTATCTTCTCAAAACTAAAAACCCTCATTTATCCCTTGCCCTAAACGAGTAAATCCCACTACTCCATTTTCTCCACTAAAGATCCAAAAATTGACCAGGGTTGAAATGGATGAATTCCAACTCAAAGGCCTTTGTTATAATTGTGATGATAAATATTTCCCGAGCCACAAGTGTAAGGAACAAAATCTTTTTATGGCCATCACCGAGGATATTTTAGAAGAGGATGTAGAAACTCCCCTTGTGCCCGAGTCACCTAATTCCACTCACATCACCCCTCCCTCATACCCTCCCAAAGTAGAACCAGTCATTTACCTGAATTCTCACACTGGCTTCTCCGCTCCCCAAACCCTCAAGCTAATTGGTTACATCAAGCATCAGAAGGTCATCATTCTGGTTGACAGTGGTAGGATCCATAATTTTATTCATTGCCACATTGCCCATGAAACTCATTGCTACATCCATGCCATCAATAATTTCCAAATCATGATTGCTAATGGTGGTTCCATGAAATGTGGAGGGTGTTGTGAAAATGTGCATCTCCAAATTGGTGACTACCACCTGAAATCCTGTATGTTTTCTATCGACATGGGAGGTTGTGACATTGTGATGGGTGCAGACTGGCTAAAGAATTTGGGTCCCATTCTCATGGATTTTAAGGACTTAACCATGCAATTCTACCAGGAGGGCTACCAATATAAGTTCCAAGGCATGACCGTCGGTTCACCTGAGATCATTAGTTCCCATCACATGGAAAAACTGCTCAAAAAAGGTCATTCTAGTGTTATCACCCAACTCCATGCCATACAAGCAACATAGACACCCTCGGTGCCACAAGACCTCCAAGCCATCCTTTGTAAACATCAATTGGTCTTTTCCACTCCCCAAGGACTCCCTTCTTCCTATGGTGTTCATGATCATTCCATTCCCCTTGTACCCAGAAGCCTTCCTCCCAATATTCGTCTGTATAATCATCCCTTTTCCAAAAAAAATGAAATTGGGAAAATGGTCCAAGGACTCCTTAATGTAGATGTTATCCACCCTAGTACACACCCCTACTCTTCTCTTGTGGTCATGGTCCTGAAGAAATAGGGTTCTTGGCGAATGTGTCCTGACTTTTGTGCCCTCAACAAACTTACCATTAAAGACAAATTTCCCATTCCTGTCATTGATGACCTCCTAGATGAATTGAGTGGCGCCCAATTATTTACTAAAATTGATCTTCATTCGGGCTTCCACCAAATACTTATGAAAGAGGCAGACATTCCCAAGACTACGTTTAAAACTCATGAGCGCCACTATGAATTTTTGGTCATGCCCTTTAGCTTCTGTAATTCCCCCTCCACCTTCCAAAGCCTCATGAATCGTGTCTTCCATCCTTTTCTCCACCATTTTGCCTTATTTTTCTTTGATGATATCCTCATCTATAGAAAAACCTGGACAGACCATGTTTCTCATGTGGATCGAGTTCTCCATATACTCTCTCAGAACCAAATTTTCCTGAAACAATCTAAATGTGCTTTTGGCGCCTCAGAAGTAGAATACTTGGGTCATCTGGTTGGAAAGGATGGCGTCAGGGTGGATCCTAAAAATATTGAAGCTATGCAAGACTAGCCTCACCCAAAGACTCTCAAGAGCTTGCATGGATTTCTAGGCTTAAAAGGGTATTATCACAAGTTTGTTAAGAATTATGGAAAGATTGCAATGCCTCTAACTGCTCTCCTAAAAAAGAACTATTTCACTTGGACTCCAGCTGCTGCTCAAGATTTTCACACCTTGAAGATGGTCATGTGCACCACTCCAGTCCTGGCCCTTATTGATTTCACAAAGACCTTTGTGTTGGAATGTGATGCCTCAGGGAAAGGAATTGGTGCTGTCCTTATGCAAGAGGGTTGACCTTTGGCCTTTACCAACAAGCAACTATCTGAAAGAAATCTAGGAAAATCCATCTATGAAAAGGAAATGTTGGCTATTCTACATGTCATTGATCTATGGTGCCCTTATCTATTGGGGAAACATTTCCAAATTAAGACAGACCATCAAAGCCTCAAGTATTTTCTGGAACAATGCATTTCCTCCCTAGAGCAACAAAAATGGGCGACTAAGCTCTTTGGATATGATTATGAGATCATTTACAAGAAAGGAAAATAAAATGTGGTTGCAGATGAACTCTCCTACAAATATGAAGATGAAGGATCCTTTCTTTCTCTTTCCTTCATTGTACCAGATTGGCTCCAAGTTGTTCACTAGGAATGACTACAAGATCCCAAAAGTTCGCATCTGATCCAACAATTGCAGTCCAATGCTCCAGCTTCCCAAGTGTACTCTTGGCTCCATGATGAGCTTTGATGCAAAGGACATTTGTATTTAAGTAAACAATCAAATCTTAAATCCAAGGTACTTTCTGAACTTCATGCTACGCCCACATCAGGGCACTTCAAGTTCACCAAAGCCTATGACAGGGTCAAACGTTCCTTTTTCTGGGATGGTATGAAACATAAAATTTGTAATTTTGTCGCTGAAAGTGATGTGTGTCAATACAACAAGGGAGAAATAGTCAAATCTCTAGGCACACAACAACCACTCCCGATTCCACCTGCTATTTGGAAGGATATCTCTATGGATTTTATTACCATCTTACCCAAATTGGGAAATAAATCAGTCATCCTGGTGGTTGTTGATTGCCTTTCCAAGTATGCTGATTTTTGCGCTCTTCAACACCCGTTTACAACATCCACAGTGGCTCAAATTTTCATGGATCAGGTCCTCAATCTTCATGGCATGCTGCACTCTATTGTTTCTGATCATGACCCAACTTTCACAAGAAATTTTTGGCAAGAATTGTTCAAGCTACAAGGCACCCAACTGCATCTCATCTCAGCTTATCATCCCCAGTTTGATAGTCAAACAGAAGTTGTCAACAAGTGTTTAGAGACATATCTGAGGTGTTTTGCCTTAGAAAAGAAAAATCAGTGGGCTCAATGGCTACCCCTAGCTGAATGGTGGTACACCACTTCATACCATGCAACTACACAGATGATGCCTTTTGAAGTGGTATATGGAAAAAAGCCACCTTCAGTTCTCTCATACTTACCTGGTGTCTTGAAGGTCCAAGTAGTTGACCAAACACTTACAGTTCGAGAGGCTATTCTACGTACCCACAAAGAGAATTTGGTCGTGGCACAAAATCACATGAAGCAACAAGAAGATCAAGGTCGCTCTGAACATCAATTTGCAGAAGGGGATCAAGTGTTTCTTAGCCTGTAACCTTACAAGCAAACTTCCCTCAAGGCCAAACATTGTCAGAAGCTAGCGCCCAAATTTTATGGTCCTTATACTGTTCTCAAGCATGTGGGACAAGTAGACTATCAATTAGCTTTTCCTATTCATTCGAAGATGCATCCTATTTTTCATGTTTCATGCTTAAAGAAGGTGATTGTAACTAAGTTCCAAATTCAAACCAACCTTCCCGAGTTAGCTGAAGAAGGATTCATTTGGCTATAGACACAAGAAGTTTTGGACCAGCGTGAGTGTCGCCTGCGACAGAGAAACATCAAGGAAGTGTTAGTCCAGTGGAAAGATACAACTCCAGCAGATGCCACTTGGAAATCAACTACCATTCTACAACAATTTCCACATCTCAAGCCTTTAGGACAAGGCTGTTTTTAAGGGGGAGCACATGTTAGGGTCCTAACCTGCACATAGGTAGAACAATATATTTGGATGTAATAAAGGTCAATATTAATAAGTCCTTGCAATAAAATACAATAAGTCGAATGTAAGAAGACCTAATAGAAGCTTCCACTTCTAGAAGGATCTTCCTCTAGATGCTTCTTTTGATAGACATATTTAGTATAAATAGCATTCAAGGGTATGAGAACCCTAGCTTGGATATTATTGTAATAGAGCTCTACTCAACTAGAGGTTTCCCCCTCGAAGGTGCCTATGAACATTGCTTTATGAATCAAAGTGTTATTTCTGTTGTTATTCTTATATCATTTCAGTGCTATTTCTGTTGTTATTCTTATATCATTTCAGTGCTATTGTGGTGATTGTTCTGGTTATATTCCTGTTATTCTGCCATTTCTAGCATTTTATTTCTGTTCTGCATAATTTTTATATCTGGTATATTACAATTAATCTTGAGTCTTAATAATATTGAATAATAACTAAAACTGCAATTAAAGAGAAAACTAATTAGACAACACACCATACAATAAAATGAAAATATAATGGACTAAAACTAAATAAATTGAAGAGAATAATGCTTACCCACACTGAGGGGCCCTTCCCAGGTGGCTAGCACTACTAAGAAATATGAAATCAAGACAAGGAGATGCACAGTAAATGAACAACAATCATCTCTCCATTTTGATCAAAAACTTTGTTTTTACATGGCAATTAACTCCTTAAAGCTTCCTCACAAGAACAAACCTCTTACTTACAAAAAATTCATGAAACTAATGGCTCTTTATGACATCCTTATGAAGCTTATTTATACATGAAAAATCATTGAGGAGTGGATGGGACTGAGTGTCAATGCTCATATTTCAAATTTTACATTTTTAGGCATAAATTCCAAAAATCTGTGTTTTTCATCAATTTGGGCAGATTCGAGTTATTGATCCACCCATATCTTCCAAACCAATTCCAATTTTGAAAAAATTCTTGTGTTTTACTCAATTTTCCATATTTTAGACAAAACCCATATCTTAGAATTTCTATATTTGATGCCATCTGCACGTATATTGAGGCACAAGTTGGCAGTTTGAGATTTTTGCTAATTTTTGCAGAATCATTCCTCCCTGAGACAGAGGTCAACACATATGATATGGGTAAATTATTCCAACCATTTCTGCATGTAAATGTTCCTCTAGACAAAACCCATATCCTTGATGTTCCTATAGAAACTTTCCAAAATTTCAAATTATTTCTAGTATCGGATTGTTGTTGATGCTAGTACCGGATGACCTAGAGCATTTTGGTACCGTATGGTTTCTGGAACATTCTAGTACTGGATGTGTTGAATTGTGAGTACTAAATGATATGGAGTGTGAGTATCATATGACATGGAGTGTGGATACCGGATGACATGGAGTGCGAGTACTAGATCACTTCTAGAACCTTCTTGTATCGAATGACTTGGAGTACAGGATGAGCACAGTAATGGTACCGGACAAGCTAAGTAATTGATGACATGGAGTATGGGTACCAGATGATTGTGCAGGTATCGGTTTACTGTAGAACCTTCTGGTACCGGATGACTTGGAGTACCGAATGACCTGCAATGCAAGTACCAAAATAGGAATAGTATAGGTACCAGAACATAGACAGTGCATATGCTGGAACTTGAACAATACAAAACATGTTTCTTGGACATAGAAGCATAGGATTAAACCATCATTGAAAAAACTATTGTATAATCATCCTTTCAATCACTAAAAATATTGATAATTATGTATTAACCGCATAGGATGAGTAACAAGAGATAATGGAGGTTTATGGTGTAATTAGCGATATATTATTGATGAAATGCAGGGATAAGGTGTAATGATAAGTGCATTTTTATGGTGGAAAATATGACAAAACTGGATCCCAACACACCCCCAAACCCAAGGATTTGCATGTCCTCATGCAAACAAGGTGATGAAATTATGATACTCTGTTTATAGATTTATGTGACATTGTTTCTTTTGTGTAGGTGTTAGTTCTTGTGGAATGACACTTTGGAAAATATCACAGATTGAATTTCAAATAGAAAAACAAAATTATGATAAAAATGGAGGACACGTAGTGGATGGGGTATCAGAGTGATGGTGAATGGTGTGCATATGGAGAATGGTTTATAAAATATTGGTGATGGTGGCCGTATGAACTTGGACATCAATTTTAAGACCAATATTTACTTTGTGGTTCTTTGTTTGGATAAGAAACAATGATTTCATCCTCTTTGAGATGGTTTAAGAATTCTTTATGATGTACAAAGAGAAGACACTATAGATGTTGCTTTGTATTTGTATACCACGTATTTCCTTTTCATTGCTTGGTCTTATCATTAGAGTATATTGTTCATTATGATAAGTGGAGTGAAGATGGAGGATTTATTGAGTAGTTGTGATAATGCATAGTGGAGTGTGGAGTGGGTAATAGTGGTTATGCATCATGTTTTCCAAGTTCCTAGTAAATAAAAAATATTTGTACCAATTTTACCTCAAGTTACCCTTGCTTTGAATTCTAATGCATGTTGAAGTGTAACTATGAAGAATTGATGTAGGAGCATCTCTCCATGTCAATCAGCCAGCTAGCCAGCCTACATCAACGCATGCATTCAATGAAGAGAGGCACAACCCTCATTTCAAATTTGAATTTGAATGTAATTAAATGAATGTAAGGTTGTTGAGCCGTAAAGCCGCACTTTGCACATGCATAGATGTAAGGAGCCTTGAATGTTTGTAAGGATGAAATCTAGATCCGATTCTGGACAAGACAACCCATTCAATGTAATTGAATAGGGTAGGTAGATTGGAGGGAAGAGATCGAAGAGCCCCCTCATGTAAAATATCTTTGAATCTCTTTTGTAGAGTAGTTGGTAGCAAAGTAACAGAGAAGGCATAGAAGTAGTATGTAGAGAGAGTTGAGAAGGAGAAAGACTCTGTTGAAGTTCGTGTTGAGAACACCTTTGTAAAGAGGCATTTTTATTAATACAAACAGAAGTAGTTTTTCCTGCAAGTATTTTTGTGTTGAATGAATGTCTATGTGTGTTCTTTGTATGTTGTAGATGTATGTTAGGAATGCATTTTCCAGGGTTGTTTGATTTCAGGGTTAGAGGTCTTTGAGGCTTCACACCAGGAGGGTGTGACAAAATGCCGTGGGTTTTGATAGTTGTGCACAGAGAGTGCATTTCTGAATTCTGCGGGTTCAGACAAAGGCGTGCCAGGAGGGAACAGTAGCTGAAATCATTAACTCCGAGGAATACCTCAAGGTTGTTGAATACCTTGGAGGCAAGACTGTGTAGAGGAAGACACAGTAAGGAGACAGAATCTCTGAGGAGTTCTGTAAGGCTCTGTCAAGAGGGCATTGAGCACAGGCACAGAGTGCTGAGGAAGAACTTTGTTGTGAGTTCAATAGAATTTGGAATCACTGAGGATTCTAGAAAGTCTACCAAGAGGACATTGAGTAGGTGCCAGAGAGCATAGGAAGAAATCTTTGAGTTCTAGATTTGAAGAAGAGTCCAAGGAGAAGGATCTTCACAAGGTTGTTGAACACCCTGCAGACTCATCAAGAGGTTTCTTGAGCTAAGGAGTGTCAGGAGGGCATCAAATTCTCTATCTGAAGGAGAAAGGGTAAAAGGACCAAGTTCCTTACGACTCTAAGTAATAGGAAATCTTAGGAGGGAGAGCATTTTCATGTTCGCAGGCGAGACTCAAGGTAAAGAGTTCACAAAGGAGAGGAACAAAGCTTGAGGGATTTTGCACTTGGATAATTATTCCAAGTCAGGAAGAAAGCACATAATCTCAGGAGGAGCACAAATTCCATTAGATCAGCTGAAGAGATATGGACTGTTGAAGTTTCCACATCCAGGGAGAAGTGGAGGAGCGTGCAGGACAGAAGATATTCTGAGCCATTGGATCTCATTCAGAATAGCCGATAGCTATCAGATCTATCGAGAGCTACACAAGGTTTAAACCCTCACTCACAGAGTAGCGAACACGAAAGTCCCGAAAGAGTGAGCACATCGAGATTTTGGACTTCAGGATTTCAGAGGTCTTGTTGATGAAGGTCAGGACACTCCATTGCGAAAGTCCCAAAATAATGAAAAGATCACATCCATCCATCTGTGGAGGACACGTGGAAGAGATCGAGAGTCCACCAGGATTTCGGTTACTTGGGATTTGAGTGACCGAGTAGATTGTGTCACAGGGGGTCATAAGTCACAAAATCGTGAAACGACGAGGACCGTCCATTTGAGGGAGGACACATGGCAGTCATCCAGGATTTCAGGGAAAGTCCCGAAAGGAAGTGTACTTCAGGGATTCGGGTACGAGGAGTACCAGAGGATAGTGAAAAATTTATGTAACAGGAGTCACGAAGTTCTGAAACGCGAAATCCCGGAGAGGCATTCAAGAGAGCAGTGTAGTCGGGAGCATTTCGGCATTCCGGGTTTCGAGAATTTGGGAGTCAAGTGGAAAAAGGGTCCAGACATTTTAGTGTTTGGAAACCTGAAATTGCAAAGAGGAAGGAGAAGGAGACCATAACATTGCCATTTCGGCATTCCGGGTATCGACATTTCGGGAGTCAAAAGGACAAGGGACGGAGAGTTACACATCGGGAAACCCCAAAATAGGATAGAGGTCTTATGAGGAGTGGTCACATGGATCAGGGCATAGCCAAGAGGGGCTAATGCGACAAAGGCCATTTCGGAAAATCGGAAATCGAGAATTTGGGAGTTGCATTGACAAGAGGTTGGGCTCTCACATTGATAAGTCTCGAAGGAAATAGGACTGCGGTCATATGGAGTAGAGTTGTAGGGACCAAGACATAGCCCAGGGGCTAATTGTTGATTGAATCTTTTTCTTCATTTCAACATTTTGGTGTTTGGGAGATCAAAGGGACAGAGGTTCTCAACATCAGAACTCTATGAGTCCTGAAACCCAAATTTCATGGTCGTGTACAGAAGATAGCGAGGTAAGAAGAAGGACCTATGGATCAGGAAATAGAGATTCCAGCAGGGAATCAAAAGAGCTAATTCAACTCGGAGGAGTGATTGAATGATCCTGAGAGAGGACTTCAGCCTGAGGGTCAAAAGGGGGTCTGCGTCAAGAATGTGAAAAAATGTCTACAAAATCATGATGTAGACTGTTGAAATTTGAATATGAAGTGGAGCAAGGATGTGAACTGATGGATATCTAGGAGAGAGTATTGGTCAATGTTGATCTACTGAGATTCCTTATGTCTCTCTCTCCCCCACACCTACCGGTTTGCATGTCCTCATGCAAACTCTTATTATCATACAAAATTATTGCAAGCTGAAAGGGGGCTATGTGAAACCAGTGCATGTTGACTGAAGGAGGGAAATGAAGTATGTCAGAGCTAAAAGCTGCTGAAAATATCCTGCAAAAAGTACCCTCGAAAAATATTTAAATTTTTGTACTGTTGGTACAGGAACCTACTGGTTTTTGTACCAGCATTACCGGAACAGAAAAATCTAAAAGAAATTAAACCAATACTATTATTATGAGAGAAGAAAATATACATTGATGTCATGCTTAAAGAAACAACCAAAACTTAAAATTTATTCATGCTTACAAATTTGGCAATGAAAATTATTTTTAAATATTACAAGCATCAAGGAAATTTCTAAATTACTTATTACATATGATTTCATCAATCATTAACAGTTTTATGCTCAAGAAAGCATGTAAATTATGATGGGAGATTTTTCCTCTTATCCTTAAACATGAGAACATGAGGATATAGGTGGTCTTTGATCAATGAGAAACTAATAGGAAACCAATCATCCCTGTTTGATTTTTCAGAGAATTTATGTCATTCAAGTGATATTGATAAAGTTCACATTTGAGTTTATTAGACTCCTACACTTATGGTTCCCACCTCTAGGACAATGGCATCCTGGGTATGAATGGTGGGGTCTTATGACCATCTTGCGGACATTCTCAAATGGAAATTAGATGAGGTTCATTAGCCTTTTTTTCAACCATGCATGCTTCTTCTTAACGATTTACACAAGTATATTGTTCATACATACAAATATAGATTAGGCATAATGATAGACATCAAAATCATAACCCATTTCTAGCAAGCATGTTTAGTACTCCGATGGGGTAACTTTGACATCTAAGAAATATCTTTCCCAAGCAGAATACCCCATTGCCCGTGAGCCTATTTAGTACCCTGATGGGTTTTCCTAGTTATACCACAGGCCGGTACCCGCTGCCAACAGACCTGTTCAGTATCCCGATGGGTTAGCCTCTTACACCCATTTTCCATCAAAGGCTCCGGTCCCAATCTTTACCCTTAAGATAAAATTTATAGATTGTTTTCGCATGGGTGAATGGGGAAGCATATTTGAAAACCTTTTTATAGGATGGGATGGTATTGAGTTGGAAGATATTTTATAGATTGCCCATAAAATATTGTTCGTATGAAAAATAGACTTATGTATCGAGATTAGTCGAAAGACATATCATGGTCAAACATACTTAATGTGTGGTGGATGAGGCCATGAGAGAATGACCTAAAGATGCCTCTAGTCCCCAAGTTCATCTTCTCCATATAAGATTGTGTTCCCTCACAAGTAGAAGTTTCATTTACTCTCATGCTACTATTTGATAAGAATGCTTGAAAAACAAGTTCTGATATGAAACTAGGATGTACAAGTTACCTATGGGTATAATTATGCATACCTTAAAGATTTTGTAAATCCCCATAATATTTTCAAGATTAGGCTTATGAGCAACTGTTATTATTAATAGTCAGAAATCTGTATGTAATAATAAGAAGAAATATCTTAAGTTTTTTTGGTTTTCGATGTTAGATCACCAATATTATCTTCATCTCATTTCATTTATTTGAAAAGAAACATGGAAAGATGTTGCATTTATTTAGAACTAGGTTAACTAACATGCAACTTTTACTCTATCTTATTTAAGAACAAGAAATTAAATTTCACATGTAAGAATATTTCCAATGTAACCATGTGCATAACAAGTGTAGAAATGCATTCATACTCGGGTTTGAAAGATAAGCTTTAATGTATACCCGAATACGAAGAACCTGTTTTTTTGATGATGATGTGAAGAGTTGTTGAAGAAGAGAGCGGTGCTTCAATATGACAGTCATATAGAACCATTACTCAATGTAATCTTGATGTTCTTGGTTCACACCCTTATTTAGAACACTCTCTATCTCTCCCTCTATCATGCCACATAGATCATGTTCTTTTGAATAACGGGTCTCTTCAATGCATGGAGGATATTCAAAAATGCATATCAAAAAGTCCTCGAGCTTAGTTTCTAATGGTGGCTCTCCATTGAATGTGGTCCTTGATTCTTTAGTCTCTCCTATAGGTTGGAAAGAATGATTAAAAATGGATTTTAGATCTTTTTGTGGATGTATCTCATGGAACTCTTCTTCTTCTATCACTTACGGAGAGGTAGATAGGTTCTTGACTATTGCCAAGATTTTCTCTTCCTGAGAGGCAGAGATCCCAACTACTGCTAGGATTTGAGAAAGTTCTTCCAAACTATTGATCATCTTTGATTTCTTGGTGTTGGTTGATGGTTCCTATTTCACACATGGATTAGTGTAGAGGGGGGGTTCTTATAGTTCCCAAAAACTTTAAAAACTTAAAGAAATAAAAAGAAGAAAACTAAAAGAAAATGTAAGAAAACCAATTATATACTCGAAGTGCCACTGTGCTAGTAGGACCCTACTGTCACCAAGTTGTCTCTTCACACAAGTTAGCTTCTCTTCTCATATATATAAAAAATGGCTAATGATAATAAAACACAAATTCTAACTACTGAAAGGAAGATGACAACCTAACTTTGGAGTAACCCCACTAAAGTGGATGTGTGGGATCTTCCCTCACGTATTACCATCTTCTCTCCGCCCTTAGGTCATCCTTAAAAACACAACACACTTGCATGAAAATAAACATGCTTTGCATGAAAAGAAACACACTTGCATGAAAGAAACATTCAAGACTTTGGAGAAATAAAATCAACCTACCTATGCTCTAATCCCTTTAGCAGCTCCCCAACAATGACGCCAAAATGTTGGGGCTAAATATATGCACTATTAATTCCCACATTTAATTATCAACCAGGGATTGTAAGCTTCGAGGTGCAGGCATAGGAAACACAGGATCAAAGCCTAGTCTAGCCTAATCTAAAGCTGACAAAAAAATCTTCAAACCCACACTGCAGGAAATTAATACTAAGTATTCATCACTGGGACATATGAATAACTTAGTGATATAAAGGCTTAGATCACAGTCTTTCATGCACCTAGGGTGGTGTTCATGTGATTAATCATGAGTAGCTTACATAAGTTTCCTATCCTTGAATCGATTCCAATAGTGGTTAGCTAAGCTACAAGAAAACTAAATCAAAGTAAACTAGATTAAAAGACAATGAAGACAATCTAAAAATGACTTGTAAACAAATGAAACTAAAATTTCAAGACAATTCTTCAAATGGGTACAACAACAATAATGAAATCCATGTAATAAAACAATGGATCTATAAACTACTGAATGAACAAAAATGTTTAACAATGATCTATGGAAATAAATAGACAAAAAAAGATGCACTTTGTATTCAATGGATGCCAACATACTCTGCATATTAGTGCATTCAACAATATTTAAGAATCACATGATTACATTAGGCTTCAAGGTGCGTATGTTATACATTTGTGATAATAATACACTAGCAAATTTGGGTCATTTTGCAACGGCTATTTTGACACACTTGCGATTATGTCATGGATATTGCAACAAATCTTGAGTCTCTCAAATGTCGTTTCATGTGACGTGGCAAGAGCGACGAACGTAGGAACAAAAAAAGAAATATCATCGCCAATACGACTAAGTGAAGAATTCGTCGAAAGCGCGACATAGTAGGGAAATCATCACACACTAGACAATGGAGGAAAAGTAAGTGAAACCATTGCAACGAATAGACTATCGACATGTTCATCACTATTGTGACGACAACATGGTAAATAGAAATGATTTCGTTATACAAATTTCGTGGTTTATATAGAAATTTCATCACAAGATTTCAATTCTATGTCACAATTGCAACAACAACTTTCGTGGTTTATATAGCAAATTTGTCGCATGATTTATATGGTGCGTTGAATTTGCGGCGACAACTTTTTTTGGTTTATATAGAAAATTCATCGCAGGATTTTTATTGTGCATTGACATGGCGATGAAAAATTTTGTGGTGTACATCGCAATTGCGACGATACTTTCATCATTTATATAGAAAATTCGTTGCATGATTTCTATTGGGCGTCGAAATTGCGACGCCAAATTTTTTGGTTTATATAGAAAATTCTTTGTAGGATTTCTGTTGTTCATCAAAATTGCGACAAAATAAAAAAAAAAAATTAAAAATTTATTTTTGGGCAAAATAAATAAAATTGTGCATCAAAATTGTAACAAATATACCACTATGAGGGCTCTACAATACATGCCAACATAGATCTAATGAATGTTTGGTTCCTGTGGTGATCTGCACTATATAGCATATTTATTTTCTATGGTGATGTGACCTATAGAGAATGTATGGTTTCTATGGTGATCTATGCATGGATATTTTGATCAAAATAGTTGATATATTCATAGATATTCTAATCAAAACAAGTGGTGTGCGCATGGATATTCTATTTGAAACATTGTATTTCTCCGTGGGATCCAATGCCCTTCATTGAATATAACTTTTTGATCTTTTTAGCTTGATACTTATATTATTCAAAAGATATGTCCCTTCATGCTAAGCCATCATTACATCAATATAGCCTTTCCCTACCTACCATGCAATTATGGAAAGCATTTTACTCAATGAGTTTGTTCTCTCATATTGGATGCAACAAATAAGTTGGAGGTATTGCAAGGAAAAATGATCTTCATGCTAAGCCATCATTACATCAATATAGCCTTTCCCTACCTACCATGCAATTATGGCAAGAATTTTACTCAATGAGTGTGTTCTCTCATATTGGATGCAACAAATAAGTTTGAGCTATTGCAAGGTAAAATGATAACTTATGTGGGATATTTGTTGAATAGAAAGATGTCAGAATCCCTAGTTTGCATTCTTAAGCATGGGGAAAAAACAAAAAGTGAGTCCATGAGATCTCAAGAAGACTAGAGTTCAAAACCGAAGGTTTCTATGCATTTTTGTATGAGGTATTTAATCTTTCCATAGTCATCTTCATATGTTTTTTCTTGGTGTTGAATAACACACGTAGAGGATTTTATGTTTTTTTGCATGACTATAATTGTTCAATAGAATTTTCAAGGTCTTCCTTTCTAGTTCAAGAATGGGAGATGTATGAGGGAAATGAAATAAAGAAGGAAGTTTTGAGACTACAATTGATAGAAATCTCTGGTTCAAAGTATAAGGAAGCAAACATTGTTTTTTTCAACA
>ML789904.1:164486-183124 GCA_009831015.1 Picea engelmannii | reverse complement strand
AAAGAAGCACTAGTTGGTGATGGAATCCAACATCAGAGAATCGATGCGTGAAGGGGATGAGTTTCGATGGGTGGGAAAGTTACATTGACAACTTGTTTAATGAACTAACGCCCTAGTGAAAGTTACCTCACCAAGCAGTGGGAAACCCTCCAAGGAGTCTGAGTGAGTCTAGCCAATGTCGATCCCAAGTACAACACCACCTTCCCTATGTTGTCACCTTGTGTAGGAAGTCTAAAATATTATGGCCTCTATGGTACCACCTACTATACCAAAGCAGAGGGGGAACAGTCGACAATCGACACCAAGACCAACAAAGCAGGTTTGATTACTTTGAGGGCCCCAATGCGACCTTGTGATTGACCCTTGTGTTAGAAGGGCTTCCCAAAGTCAATGATATAGCAACTGGATTTCACTCCCTAACTCAAGGATTTATGTTTTTTTAGAAACTTTGGAAATTTATTCTCACAATCCTATTCCAAATCTCTACACCTAAGCTAAGATGGGTTTGAAGAGCCCTAGAAAAGTTGCTAGATAATTTTTAATTAGCGCTTGATTTTAGGCTATTGTTACTCAAAGGAGTGGTCATGACAGTGATGGTGTTTTGAATCGACTCTTTAAACCATGCAAGAGGAAAATGAAATGCAAGAAATTCAACTTCGATTAAAAATAGCTATGGGAAGGAGCAAGAGGTTTTAAGCAAAGAAATAATTTCTTGATAGATTACTATGTGTGCAGTACTGCAAAATGACCCAAATTTTAAAAATACCATGCAAATGTCGTAGTTCACTTAGTACACATATACAACATTGAATCAAATGTTATCATTTATAACATAGTAAACTTTTATGATTATAGAGACCACCATACACATCTTGAATACTCATAAGGATCACGGGGTCTTCACCTTGTTGATACAACATCCATGCAACATACATCCCACATTTTCACACAACTCTATCCATTCCTACATTATGCATCATCCAACTTCCATTGCTTAAAGAGGTGGAAGAACTAGAAGGGGATGAAGCTTATAGACCAAAAGACTCCCAATGGGGATGTGTGGTTCAATCCTAAATGGACCAATAATAAAGAATGTTCTCTTTAATGTTTTTTTTTTTTTTTTTTAATTTATGATCAATTTTAGTGCTCTAAGATACAATTTTATAGGGTTTAAGGCCTTCAAAAAAACCTCCTTTGCAAGTTTGGCAAAAATCCTATTATTTTTCCTTAGAAATTTTTATGCATGCAGAGCTAAGAATGTAGTGAAGGCAATTTCATATCTTTTCACTTTGCACTTTGCATCTACAAGAAAAAGGATAAGGAAAATGGGTGACATGATGTAAAGGCTATGGGGAAGGCTAATGCACATAGAAAAAATCACATAAAAAGTAAGGGGCTATGTTAAGAGCAAAGGAAAGTGAAGTGGAGTGTTGATGTGGAGCTATATACCAATGTGGATGCAAAGGTATAGACTATGGGGTTTGAAAGAAAAAAGGAATTCCCTCCACACTTCACATTAGTACTACTATGGGGTAACAATAAGCTTGGTGACTAGGAGGAAGTACAACTACACCCTTTGCAATGTGGTTGCGTGAAAACTAACAACTATGGATGTACATATATGGATGTGGCTTAATCCAATTCATATACATGCCAGGTACCATTCATGTACATGCTCAATCCAAGTCATACACATGCTCAATCCAAGTTGAAGAATAAGATAAGAATAACATTCTCCATTGACCTTGTGTAAACCATTCCATTTGGTGTTTGTTGCACTAAGTGTAAAGAACAATGTTGGAGAATTATAAGACGCAAGTTAGGTATGAGCTATTTGTTACCTATTTATTACCTTTTATTTTAAGTGAGGGTGAACTTGAATGAGGGTGCACAAGCTAAGAGGAGGGCGCAATTGTTGGGAGAGGGTGTACAAGTTCAACAATAGGCACAAATCTTCAAGAGAGGCTAACACTTGCTTAGATGAAGTTCCCTACACCTTCGAAGGTAAGTTAACTAATGTCTAAAGGAATTCGACATGAGAAGGAATCTACACTAACTGTAGCTCCAATATTAGAATCCACCATGATAGTTTGGGCTTTGATGTCATGAAAATACATAGATATGATGCAAGATATAAAACGATCCTAAAGGTGAATCTATTATCAACTCGTACATGTTATATTATAGTCTAGCACATGTTATATTATAGTTATCTATTGGGGGCCCTTACAAGGGTCTTTTCCATGGATCTGACTATTTGGTCCTAGACCAAGAACCCCAGGAGTGTAATGGGGGCCCTAGATCTCAGCTAGGGTCTTTTCCATCCTCCTAGAGAATGGCTCTTGTAGTTTCTTTAAATTAAACACTAATAATGTACTTTGGGGAAAGACCTGGATGTTCTCATATACCATTATCTCCATGGGAATGATACTTGACAATCATTTCAACAACTGAGGCAAAGTTGTTACCCCTACACTTTAGAGGATGAGAACAACTGTAGTATTAGCAGCCTCATCATTGATCATAAGCACAGGTGTTATTAGGACTTCCATGTATCCAAATTATTAAAACATCTTTGTTGGTTGTCAAAATTTGTAAGTGTTGCAAAACATCTTAATGGGAGAAGCTATAAGCTATGTCTTTCTGGGGTAGAAGATTTTGGGTTAACTTCATTTAGAGTGAAGGGGTTGTCTTCTCTTGTCCAGAAAGAGGATGCTATATATATTGATTAAGATTACTATAGGTCTTGGAATTTTATAGAGAATAGTGATGTATACAAATTTGTTGAGGTTTTAAGAGAGACTCTGAGTGGAAGAAAAGAATATGACATGGATTTTGATCCACACAACACTATCAAATGGGCAGTGCCCCTAATCAACCAGGCAACAGTTATTCTAGATGGAATTTTGGATTTACAATTAAATGTAGAGCCTCTGCTAAGCTAAGAATGGATGATATTGTAGATATTTCTGTTATACATGACCCAAACGAGCTATTGACCCTGTCAGAAGTGGCTACATGGGTGGATAAACTCATCATAACTAGCTCTTACCTATGTTTTTCTATCTATAATTGTGAGCATTCTTAACAAATTAAATATTCTTGCTAGAAAAAATATTTTCCCTCAAAGGCAAATCCAACTAGGGTGCTTTTGTCTAAAATTCAAGTTCAATAACCATCTCATCTACCTGAGAATCTTGTGCTTACCTATGGAAATTATGTAGCCAATGCATGGAATCTTATAAACCCAGGGCAGGATGACCAACGTGAGACCTCTATGCCTTGTATTTGTCCCATGATCAGCTTAAGGATTCTATACCGGAAGAAGTTTTTCATCCCTATAAGCTAACTCAGTTGATGTTATTAACAAATTCTTTTGTCTAGACCAAAACTAGCCATGCCTGGTGATTGAGAATCTCTGCTTGTGTTTGGGAGAAAATCAATTCACTAGAAGAATTCCTTCATAGTTAGGTCGGATCCAAACCCTAGTATCCTTGGAGCTCTATACAAATCATTTCATTGGACCTCTTCCTCTAGAGAGAAACACTATAGACAGAGGTTATGTTATTGACTGATTTTCTATTGGTTCCTGGTTTGAAGAAGAATATTCTTTCAGTTTAGTGTATGATATATGTACATTGGAGAGTTTCATTTTAGGGACAACATTGCACCATCAATGATTGTAGTTTATCTAGTCTGAGGAATTTTGCTAGAGGGGTGAGAGAAGGTGGTCTTTATGAGTTACTTGTTGATCTTGTGGCACTTGTAAATTCTAGTGAGAAGCTATATTATCCTTCTATAATTGAGGAGGCATGTGCATATAATTCATGGTAGTATGCCATAGAGACAAGTCCAAAACCTATTGTGGAATTAGTAATTAATTCTAAGATTACAACCGATGTGAGTGTTATACACTATAGGACCAAGGTTACTAAATTATATTAGATAGAGGGTGTTGAATAATTTTTATAGTTGCATATAGTTGCATAAGTTGCATATAGTTGCAATATAGTTGCATAGAGTTTCATAGAGTTGCATAAGTTGCATATTTGCATATAGTTGCATAGTTGCATATAGTTTCATAAGTTGCATATAGTTGCATATAGTTGCAATATATTTGCATAAAGTTTCATATAGTTGCATATAGTTGCATAAGTTTCATATAGTTGCATAAGTTGCATTGATGCATAAAGTTGCATATAGTTGCATATAGTTGCATATTTTCATATAGTTGCATATAGTTGCATAAGTTGCATATAGTTGCGTAAGTTGCAAGTTGAGAAATCAAGGGATTCCACCAACACTGATTTAAACTTATTTTTAATCACTTGCCAATACTTCTTTTAGTTTGTTGATATTGAGCTCACACATGAGGTAGTTTATATCTATGAGGATTTAGGATCAATTTTTCAAGCCTAAATTTGATGTGTAAATATTTATGAAGGTATTGGATCCCTTAATTACTCTTTAGTACTGTTGACGAGTTGAAGAAGTTTTGAAATCACCAAGAAACCATGCAGGAAACTCAATGTTGCATAGAATAAGAGTTTTTTTTATTTTTTTATGAGTAATGGATAATTCACATCGTAGAATCTCCTTCAATATTCTTTTTGTTATCTCTATGAACCATTTTGTCAAGAAAACATCTAAGTCATTGACTTGAAGTACTTTTTGATTTCCCAATCCATCATTTTTCCTCATGATAGATAAATCACTAAGTCAGGAGACCAAAAATCCTTCAAAAGTTAGTAATTGAACCTTCATCATTGAAGTAAGAAAAGAAAGGTGTCAATTGTGGCTACTATTTATTCCAATTGGAATACACGGCAAGACCAATGGGATTGCTCTATATTCCAATTGGCATACACAAAATTCATTGTGGTTGTTGTGTATGTCAATTAGCATATAGAGAAGTTCTATTGGACCTATTGTGTATGTCAATTGGCATACACAACAGGCCGAATGGTTGTTTTGTATGCCCATTGGGCATGCTATGTATGCCACTTGGCATACACAACAACCTTTGTGGTTGTTGTGTATGCCAATTGGCATACACAACATGCACAATGGACGTTGTGTATGCCAATTGGCATATACAACAAGATTCCTTTCTACTCCATTTTCAATACTTTTCCTAATCAACATGTCTTTTGGTTTACTAATTCTCACTCTAGAGATTTAGTGGACTTCGCTTTTGACTCTTAAGGAAAATCTGAGACCCTATATGTATAGACATATGATTATACATATGTGGCCTATTATATGTAGAGATGTATAAGTGTCCTATTATTTTCGTCACACTTACATCTCTTAGGTTTGGAGAGATTTTCTTAAGGTATGTGGAATCTTTGTTTGCAGAGGTCACAAACTATGTTATAAGTAAATGAGTCCCATTTCCATAGTGTACTATTGAAACAAGTAGCGACAAATATTGTTGTGAGCCCTTCTTTACCTTTTTCATAAGGAGAAATCCATCAATGAGTAGATCATAGAAATTTTAATGTGCATCATACTAAGAATTTTATTAAAAATAACTTTGTGAAACAAGAGGCCCCATCTATGTTTTATTCCAAAATAATTTTAGACAAGTCCATGCAATTAGAGTTAACTTAAAGAAACCCAAGGAGGATGAGGTACTCTTGAAGTTTTTCTTAGTTTTTCTTATAGAGTAGATGAAACACATCGAGTCAAGATGAATATGTATTGTACATAAATCCTGATTAGAAATAGAGAATATCCAAAAAAAACTTTTCTCTAAATTGAAATGACATCATTTAGGGATAAAAATGCCTAGAAGAGCTTGGAATTGTGAAAAGGAAAAGGGGTCATGCTTCTAATAATATTATTCTCATTGGATGATTGAATACAAAAAGAACAAATCTTTTGCAAGTGATTTCTTTCACAATTTCAACCATTTAGGTCTCACAAAACAAGTCAATGCATTCCAAAGAGTGAACTCTCATAATAAAAACACAAAGTTTGGAAAGAGCATGCCATGCACTCGTTGAGAAAGAAGATCAAAGATAGGTGTTGGACACACCTACTCATCATTGCATTGTTTGCAATAAAACTTGGTATACAAAAGATGTCCATGTCAACAAACATCATTATTGCAAACAACCAATTTTTGAATGGAGCACTTCACATTAGTGACAAACAAAAATAATATCAAGGGAATATATGTGTGAGTAGAACATTTTTATATGCATTGCAACATCACAGCATTTTGAAATTTTCAACTCCACAAAAGTTGGGTGGAATGGAAAGATATATTCATTGAGTTTGTTATTTAAACTAGAAGAAATGATAATATGATTAAGATTGTGTTTCTAGTCATCCAGCTAAACCTAAGGCCTAACTCTTTATGCCAAACCATCCAACGTCATACATATTACATTTCCTTATTATGTTTCCTCCTTCATTTCATTCTCAAAATAATAAGTATCGTATTGGATGTTTGGAATTCTTCTTTTTTCTTCTTTTTCCTCTCCCACACTCTTCTCCACTTTAATCTTTTCTTTTTGTATTGTTACCACTGAAACTCTTGCTAAAGGGAAAGGCCTATCTTGCGTAGGAGAGATTAGGGGAAATTTCCAGGAAAGCCACCCATTTTCACCTCAATGACATTTCCTCTTCACTTTAAGGCTAAGGAAAAGGGTTCCTAACCTAAGGTGGGTATTCCAAAGTGTTAAACTAAGTCTAGCCATTGAGTAGAGAAGGGAAGTTCCAAGACTTGGTTTGACTAAAGCATTAGAAGATTGACACTACCACTCTTGAGGAAAGGAAAATCATGACCTTTGTTTGCACATGGAAAAGAGTCTTAGTTCGTTCATTTACCAACATGAGTCTAAGAATATACAATATTGTATCCCAATAGGAAATTGTATTGAAAAATGCCCAAAGAAGCATGGACTCACATGTCATATAAGAAAATGATAATTTCCACTAGCAAAGAACCTTAACCAATGCCATTAAGTACAATATTGTAACCAATTTGATCAGTCACATAGAAGCCATCAAATGACAACATAGTGGAATCATCCAACCATGAGATTACTTGGTGGGTTGTGAGGGAAAGTATTTTTCCAACAACACTGATAAATATATTGAATAAAAATGTATTTAAATTACACTTATTCATAGCGGATTTTGATACCATCCGGATTTGAAATTTTACAAGTGAATGCAACAACTCTCAAGTCAAATCTATAACCATCCTTAAGGTGCATATATTATGTGTTTGAGGCAAATTGTTATTATGTGCAAGTTCAAGAGTAAGAGTAAACTTGAAACCAAATTGTTGGTAATAGTTAACAAATATTCTAAGGCCCATATCATGAATATATAATGTTTGTCACTTAGGTTATTTAAAGGGAACACACTTTATTCATTATAAACAATGCTAAAACCCTTAGAAAAAAGAGAAAAAATAGTGTGATGTTTGCATAATTTAATAGTTCGTTGGGCTTATTAATAAGTCAATCTTCTCTAAAGGAGCTTCAAACATAAATGGGCCTCAAACATTTACAATTTCGGTTGGTATTTTGTTCAGGCCTCTCTCTCCTCCCCATCTATGATTCAAGTGTAGGCCTCTCCCTCCTCCCTATCTACGATTCGAGTGCAGACCCTCTCCCTTCCTTATGGAGTGTAGGTCCTATCGGTTGAGCACCTAAAGCGTGGACCTAACAGAGTCTAGAAAGTGTGGTCATGGCCCTAACAAAGTGCCTAAAGTGTGGCCCTAATAGCATGGCCCTAATAGAGTCTAGAAAGTGTGTCCCTAATAGGGTCCTTTCGATTAAGACCACATTGGGATAGGTGAAAAAAAAATAGTTTAGGAGCATTGAATGACATAATGGAAATCCTTAACCAATAAAACTAATTTTATTCCTAGTTTCATTCGATATAGACATGTTCTCACATGATTAAACCAAGAAAAATAAAAAAATTAAGAAATTACCGATTTTGGTGGCTGTATAATGTCAACCCCTGATCTTTCCACTCCACAACCGCTAGAAGCTTTGGTCAGATAGGGATCCTCTGCCTCTGTCACTATCCAAATTTGATGGATAGAGACTCCTTCGACTCTCACTGTCACTGTCGAGGGGATTTTCTATGCCCACGATCAGGTTTTGTTGCTCTGCTAGTTGTGGGAATGGGCATGATGAATTTTCTAGTGCTCTACTAGTTTGGGAATGGGCACAAGTTCTTTTTAATTTCGTTTTAGTGTTTTGTTAAAAAAATTATGTTTTGTTTTTTAATTGATGGTGCAATGTTGTCCCTGAAATGAAACTCTCCAATGTACATATATCATACAAAAAATTGAAAGAATATTCTTCTTCAAACCAGGAACCAATAGAACATCAGTCAATAACATCACCTCAAGGCATCTAGAACGAAATGGAGCCAAGTAATCCTCTCACAAGATAAGTAGCATAATCATCAAGTGTTGGGTATAAATTGTAGCAATGGTGTTGTGAGAAATGGGCAATTAGGTTGGGGTTTGTCATGCAATTTACAAAAGTTGAACAACCTAATTTAAGAAAGGGTGAACTAAAAGAGGAAAACAAAGAGAAAATAATTGCAATGATGGAGGCAACACATGAAAGAAAACCTATAATAGACTATAGGCTATTAACAATGAATCAATGAAGCTAGAATGTTCACCTATAAAGACTTAAAATGCTAATTTTTATAGGGTACTCACCATTCTTGGTCTAATGGTTAAGAACATTTGTTTTCTCCTAAGAGGTCACAAGTTCAAATCTAGAGGGGGGTATGGTATGTATACCTCTGGCATAGACTTTACAAGTCAAATCATTGGGTGGAGGGGATCCCTTGTCTCACAAACAAGGGGTCTCATACAACAATTTGGTGTTTATCTTGTTATTAGAGCTAGATTTGAACAGGTATTCCATTTATCTTGCTGATATTGACATCATTTTGTATGAGATGATCAATGACAATGGTTAGTGCGACCTAGAAGGAAGATTGAAAACATTATGGGTTAACACCGAAATTTCTGTTGTTACCACTTATTAGTAATAGGTTTATGTGCAAAGTGACCAAACACTCTTATAATAATCAAAGCAGGTTAACGATTGTTGACTTGCTGCATGGAGGAGCCATCTATCTATCTCACCAGGAGTCATCCATCAATCTGCTGCATGGAGAATCCATCCATCAAAATATGATCCGTTGTGCATGGAGGAGGTCGCATCTTCAAGTGGCTAAAGATTTTTTAAGGGGGTGCACTGCATTGAAGGATCATTGTTACTATTAAGTTGTTGAAGAATTTGATGTTCGCCAGAATTGCACAAGAGAGCAAGTTGCCTCTACGGATTTGATTATTGAATCATTGCCACCGTTCACAAAGAATTTCTTGCAAATTGTCACATATTATGATTGCCAGAGCTTAAAGAAGGGCGCATATCGATGTTGTTACCACAAATATACCCTGAAAAATGTAGTCAAGAATCATTCGTTGTCTTCTATGGTGGTCACGTTGTAGCTAAATCACAGAATATTTGTTGTACCATATCGCAGGAGATTCACTGTCAGGAAAGAGGAATAGGATCCTGTCGTGATATGTTGTGATCTAAAATTGAGCCAACCATTGGTTCTGTTATCACTCTAGGAGTCTTTCTAGGTTGTGATCAAAAGAGCATGGTAACTTAATCAAGAAATCAATAATGAAGGTAAAAAATGGGTCAAGGTGAACATCTCACACACTCAATCTTTAATTCAATATATATTTGTATAGATCAGGACAAAACAAGGCCACCAAAAGGGTACTTCTCATAAAGTTGTAACTGAAATGAATGAAGAAGACTAATCATACCAACAATACCATATCTATAAAACATACATGTGACAGGTCAGATATAACCAACAAAGAACTATGGGTCTTTGTTTATCTATGCAAAGATAATAAGACAATTATCAATCACAGCATAAACATTGAAATGAACAAAATCTCAAACACACAAGAATAGAGATGAAAGGAAAAAGGAAGGACTGAACAATATCCAATGGAAGAAACTTATGATTCCTTGATATATTCAAAATGGTTTAGATAAAAGAGTACATAAAGAATCCAAATTCGAACCTTTGTTTCTTTGAAGGAATAGGCTTTATAGAATTTACATCAAAATCGAAGATCCTATCAAAAAGGATTTGGAATACTAAAAATAGAACAAAATAAAAATAGTTCTCAAGAAAATAGGATTAGATCCTATCTTTAAGTGGTCAAACCCTTATCACAATCTAGTCTTCAATCTCTTCGATATCTTTAGTGATCTTCTAGGAGGTGACAAGATAATTCAAAATTCTTCTCTGACACCTGGGAAAATATTCAAACAGAAATAGGAGAACCTCTGAGCCTTTTATCCTTTGTATTTTGATCAAAACCTGAAAAAAAGGATGATCTCTATCCTTTTTAAAATTGATACTCATTTTAAACCCTCCTTAAATGATTTGGTAGAAGATAGATTCGATCTAGGAAAAATTACTATCATTCTACCTATTTCTGCGCTTTCAGTAGCTAATGTGTATGGAACAGAGTAAAATAAGCTGCCAAAAGTGAGGGTTTTCGGTAGCTTACAACACCTTTTCAAAACTGATTAATCTACCAAAACTGCAAGTCTTCAAAACTATTTATGAAACTACAAAAATGGGATCCCTTTCATCTGTCTGCATTCAGGTCTCTTCACTCAAGTTCACAACAACTTCTTCTAGATCTTTAAGAGTAGGATGTTCTTTGGTTTTAGGTTTTTTAAGCATTAGTTTTATCTTTAAGCACTTAACCAACTTATGCAGTCTCTGGTTTTCCTTAAGCAATTTCTTATTCTTATTTTCCTCCTTCACATGCATTTTAGCTATCCTCTGCAAAGAATATCTTACCTCATCATATGTTCTTTTCAAGGCCTGGTTATGAGATTTTACAACCCTTTCTAACACCTCAAGCTCCTTTACTTGTCCTTTAAGCCTCTTTATCTTTGATGATTTTCTGACTCTCTTTCTTGTTGATGTCTCGGGTATTTCAAGATCAGGAGCTTCATGTTGAAAGGATTCATTTCTAGGGGCTTCATTTTTTTCCATAGCTGGTTCAGATTCATAATCTAAATAAGGCAAATTTAAGATATTCTTTTTAGCAGATGTGTTTTGAATTTTTGCTACTTGATCAAAGTCAAAGTTTTTCTTTGTTTTCTTGGTACTAGGTGAGGGAGTTGGCTCCTCTGTCTGTGCTAGGGACAAATCCCTTCTCTTTATTTTGCTACTCCTAGATGTAGATGACCCTTTGGTAGGAGTTTTCCTTTTTCCCTTAAGCTGAATTTCTTGTTCAAACTGTCCCCAAAATAGAAGGTAATCCCATCTATTCACCCTTTTCTGTAGTTTCTCCATCACTATGAGTTTGATGAGGCCATGATAAAAAAAATTGGTGCTTACATTCTCAGGTTTAGCCTGGACTTGATGTGCCATCTTGGTCAAGCTTCTATGAAGGTAGTGGGGAAAATTCAGAAGGTTCTTCCCTATAAAATTATTCATGATTTTAAAATGATATAACATAACTCTTCCATACCTTCCCTCACAAGTGATATACACTTGAATTACTTTAAGAAACTGCTTCCATTTCTCTTGCAGGTGAGACCTATGAACATCCCTTTTCCAAATAATGCACTTGAATTCAGGCTTAAGATAAGATCTAAATTCAATGTCTTTAGTGATAGTGGTTTTGAACTAGCTTTCACCTTGTCCAGGCATCTCAGTTGCTACCGCAACACTGGCCTCATCTATTTTCATCACCAATGGACCCAATGTCACTTTTCCTCCATCAAAGCTTTTGGAAAAAGACTCAACGATTCCTTGGTGATACCCTTGCAGTTTCTCACAATACCTATAGAAACTTGCTTCTTTGAACATCTGGAAAATCTATGGATGTGATTCCAGAGATGACACATCATGTAGCTCCTTCCTGAGCACATTTCCTCTAGAAGCCATCTGCAAAAAAATGACAATACCTCCAAACACTAAAATTGGGCTTTGAAAGGAAGACTAATGTTGATGAAGGGCGAAATGGAAATCAGATGGAGAGGAATGTGTGGGATAGGAGAGTGGTTTGAATATATGACTAGATCAATTAAGACAAAGCGTGGTGTGTTTTGCTAGATAAATGGATAGTGGATGACGACTTATGATGATGATGGAGTTTTGAAATAACAGCAAGGGTGTTGAAATTGACCTCTGAGGGTTTCATAATGTTTATCAAATCATGAATTCCAACTGATATAGATTGCACAAATCATGTTAAGAGATGTTCAAAATTATTTTAGGCAGCATTTGAAACTATCATGATGCATGTGCTTTAATCTTGGAGAGTCTGGCCGGACGTGCTAACCGTTAGCGAAACTCTGTGCTTTCGGTAGCTTATAGGACCCCGCATCTGCCTTTTTAGTTGCCAAAACTGAGACCTTTCAGTAGCTTAGAACACAAGAAAAATGGACCCTTAGCTGCGAAAAGCTAATGTTTGACATTTTTACACTCAAACTACAAACCATTTATTTCTCGATAAGACCAATCTATGATTCATCTTGAAGGTTGTAAAACTTTAAAAAATTAAGATCTACCATCTAAAGACCAACCTATCACTTAATGACAAGGTAAAATATGAAATTTATTTGGGGAGTTAACAGGTTCCATCATGAGGACCTTCATGATGTGTATGCAGTTCTCACACCATGACTAGAAAGTTAACCTAAAGCTATGTGGAAGTTTGTTGGTTTAGGAAAATGAACCTCTTTGAGAAGAAGTACATATGGGATACCAGTCACATTGGTTACATGATAACCATAACTATACATAAGATGTATTTTGGGTAGAATGTTTGGTGAAATTGTTTGAATGGTTGAATAGATTGACAGAACATCTACAAACGTATTGGAAAAGGAGAAGAGAGATCCAATTGAAGAATATTATTTCATTATATAGGTTTGATCGTGAAATAATATGAGTTATTTTTTTTTGGGTTAAAACTACAACATAATTCTATACTATTGAGATCATAGTGGAGTTGAACTATTTTTTTCAAGAGAGGACGAATAGTTAAAGAAAGGATCTTGTGGAAGGTTGGTGAAGGAAATCACAACCTGAGTGAAATTTTTTTTGGTAGAAGAAGACTATATTACTTTTAACCCACTAGTCATAGTAGCACAAGAACTTGCATTGGGTGATAACCTAAGATGGAGCTAGAGGAATATTAGCTAAATGTAGAAGGCACCATTGAGGAGGTGCACACTCAAAAGAAAGAAGAGAAACATTTAAAGCACAGTGAAATATCTCAAAAGAATTGGTTGAATGAGATAAAAGAGAATCCTTGAAAAGTTGAAATGTTGAGTCGATATATTGAAGAAAAGGGAAGCATAGAAGCATAATTGAAGAAGTTAGAGAAGTTGCAGAAAATAATTAATCACTAATTTTCCACAATAGGTTTTGGACCTGTCTCTATTTTGGCATTTTTATAAGGTAGTTTAATTTGTTCAACATTTCCCAAGAAAGTTTTAGATTTAATTTTATTTTTTCACTTTAGTATATTTCAGGATTGAAATTAAAAATCTAATAATATAGCAAGATAAGAAATGTTATAGAAACTGTTATAGAAACATAGTATGTTGGGTTGTAGAAACTGTTGGTAGCTCCATCTTGGAATTTTTTTATTTCCATTTATCACTAATTATATATAATAGTATGCATTTCTTTGAGGCATTTAACATTGATATTTACTCTCTGGAATTTAAAAAAGAAGTTCGGGGTGGGGGGGATTTGAATAATTTTTACATGAAATCAAGTTTTAGGTGTAAAATTGAAAATACAAAACTTTAGGAAAGATTTTAATGATATATTACACATTTTTCAATTTTCTATATAGTGAAGCATGCATTTGCATTTTCTATATAGTGAAGCATGCATTTTCTATATAGTCAACCAAATTGGGTACTTTGAAATAAAATTAGGGATTATGGTTTACATGATGAATTGATGATGGAAGAAAGTGGGTGTGTCAGTCAAATTTCAGTCCAGAAACCCTTCCATATCATTAAGGCATGCCAATAGTCTATCCATGACAAATTTCAGTGCATACATAAACTGTTTGAAAAAATTTCAACGTTGGCCCCATTCGCAGGTTACTGTTGCCGATGTCTAGTCCTCGTACAATTTTCGTTCCTCATTCCTTGTTTTGTGTCCCTCATTCCTCGTTCCTTGTTCCTTGTTCCTTGTTCCTCACTCCTTGACCATGGTGTAGTCCCCAAGATCCATTTTTTTGTACAAAACATACTAATGGCATAAAATGTCCCACACAAAGACCAAATTAATATCCGCTACATAAGTCTTTTGTATTTTTTCTATGACTATGTAACGAATCTAAATTATAAGAATATTCAAATAGGACCTAAGAACTTTAAGTTGTTTCCTTAACCATGGGTAACATAAAACTATCATTCAATAGTAAGATTGTTACATTTCATTGTAAGGCATCATGTGTACTGCAGGCTTGAGCCACCATATCCATAGAGGAAACATACCAAGAATATTTGTCTAATGAAGAAGATATGGTACTATCCATTTTGAGGTTTGGAATGGAGATTGTTCTTATAGACTACACTACATTGTAACATAATATAATCCCTACACTCCTTGCAAACCATGTAACACCATTCAAATTAGACACAATATTCTTGCAATGAATTAGCTATACTATCGACGAACTTTTTTTGTCGATAGTATAGAAAATTCGTCGCAAGATTATTTACATTCGTCTCTCTTGCGATGATATCAAATGATGCTTGGATTCATTTCATATTTGGTTTATCAACTTGAAATCTCAATTTGATACTTTGCAAGCTAGCGGACCTTCATTCAAATACAAATATGAAACTTGGAATCATTAACATATCTACTAGAACATATGAAAAATAGGGTTTATGGTTTCCATGATGAATTAATGATGGAAGAAAGTGGGTGTGTCAGTCAAATTTGAGTCCAAAAACCCTCCCATATCATTAAGGAATGTGAATAGTCTATCTAGGTCAACTTTCAATGCATACAGATACAGTTTGAAAACATTTCAACGTTGGCCCCATTCACATGTCACTGTTGCCCACCTCTAGTATCTTGATGGTATTGATTAAGAAATCAATGAAATAGAGGGATTTTTCATCACAAATATGATGCAGATACATTGTATATACATTAATGTAGAACCTGAGAGAAAAATTAAGAAATACTGACGAAAGCCTAAAACTTGCATCAACCAATTGGGTACTTTGAAAGAAAATTAGGGTCTATGGTTTACATGATGAATTGATGATGGAAGAAAGTGGGTGTGATACTCAAATTTGAGTCGAGAAACTCTCCCATATCATTAAGGCATGCTAATGTTCTATCGATGACAAATTTCAATGCATACAGAAACTGTTTGAAAAAAATTCAACGTTGGCCCCATTCGTAGGTCAATGTTGCTGGTGTCTAGTCCTCGTAAAATTTTCGTTCCTCATTCCTCATTCCTCATTCCTCGGCCATGGTGTAGTCCCCAATATCCATTATTTTTGTACAAAACATACTAATGGCATAAAATGTCCCACACAAAGACCAAATTAATATCTGCTACATAAGTCTTTTGTCTTTTTTCTAAGACTATGTAATGAATCTCAATTCTAAGAAGATTCAAATAGGACCTAATAACCTTAAGTTATTTCCTTAACCATGGGTTACATAAAACTATCATTCAATAGTAAAATCATTACATTTCATTGTAAGGCATTATGTGTACTACGGGCTTGAGCCACCATATCCACAAAGGAAACATACCAAGAATATTTGTCTTATGAACAAGTTGTGGTACTATCTATTTTGAGATTTGGTATAGAGATTGTTCTTATATACTACACTACATTGCACCATAATATAAGGCATACACTCCTTCCAATCCATGTAACACCATTCAAATTAGACACAATATTCTTGCCACAAATTAGCTATACTATCGATGAACTTTTTTCATCGATAATATAGCAAATTCGTCGCAAGATTATTTACATTTGTCTCTCTTGCAACGATATCAAATGATGATTCAATTCATTTCATATTTGGTTTATCAAATTTAAATCTCAATTTGATACTTTTCAAGCTAGTTGGACCTTTAGTCAAATACAAATATGAAACTTGGAATCATTAACATATCTACTAGAACATATGAAAAATAAGGTTTATGGCTTCCATGATGAATTTATGATGGAATAAAGTGGGTGTGTCAGTCAAATTTGAGTGTAGAAACCCTCCCATATCGTTAAGGCATGTGAATAGTCTATCCAAGTCAAATTTCAATGCATACAGATACAATTTGAAAACATTTCAACATTGACCCCATTCACAGGTCAATGTTGCCCACCTCTAGTATCTTGATGGTGTTGATTAATAAATCAATGAAATAGAGGGATTTTTCATCAAAACTATGACACAGATACATTGTATATACATTAATGTAGAACTTGAAATAAAAATGAAGAAAGACTGACGAAAGCTTAAAACTTGTGTCAACCAAATTGGGTACTTTGAAAGAAAATTAGGGTTTATGGTTTACATGATGAATTGATGATGGAAGAAAGTGGGTGTGTCACTCAAATTTGAGTTTAGAAACCCTACCATATCATTAAGGCATGCCAATGGTCTATCCATGACAAATTTCAGTGCATACAAAAATTGTTTGAAAAACATTCAACTTTGGCTCCATTTGTAGGTCACTGTTGCCCGTGTCTAGTCCTCATACAATTTTTGTTCCTTGTTCCTTGTTATTCATTCCTCTTTTCTCATTCCTCATTCCTCGTTCCTCAATCCTTGACCATGGTGTAGTCCCCAAGATCCATTATTTTTGTACAAAACATACTAATGTAATAAAATGTCCCACACAAAGACCAAATTAATATCCGCTACATAAGTATTTTGTCTTTTTTCTACGACTATTTAACATATCTCAATTCTAAGAAGATTCAAATAGGTAACAATATTGATGAAATATTATACAATCATGATGGTATAAAAATGAAAGAGATTCTCTTGGTTTCAATAATAATTTATCCTCTATTGAAAAAGGCCAAACACATGAAGTTGGAAGCTCACATGGCCCCTCCCCTCCCCCTCAAATAACTCTCAATGATCCCAAAAACCCAATCTATAAAATAGAAAATAATCAAAAGCAATGTCCTATTAAGATTCATGCATAGAAACTACCAAAAAAAAATAATGAAGGTACATGAAATTATGTGTTTCTAAATGATATTTTTAGTCTACCACGTACTTTAGTATATTGGCAACTATTTTCAGGATTCAAATAATAATTAAACAACATGTAACCTAGGATATAAAAACATCGCATAAAACTTAAAAAACATGTAATTAACCGATGACATTAAAAGTAAATTATTTTAAGAGAATAATTCATATAAATTAAAATATTATATAATCACGTACATAATCCAACCTTAACATCTGTGTAATCATCCTTATTCTCTATCTTGATCTTCTTCATTGAACTAGGCATCTGTATCATCATCCGGTTCTGAAACGATGTTGAAAGGATTGATGATATCATCATCCTTATCAATGTCATTTTTGAGCATATTTTCATTGACATCATCATCAAGAATTGCAATATTGTCTCCTATGCCTGGATCATGATCTTCTTCGTCTTGTTCATTTGTCATCCCTCCATGATATTCCGGCTCTGTATGATCTGTCAAATCATCTTCTTGATCTTCAATATCATCTTCTTCCTATAAATGAGTATACTTACTTGGCCTTCCTATTGGATCATATCTAACAACAAATGACCAATCCCCTTCACCTAGAATATTTGAGTACATGTTCACATTGGCTTTCATGTCCTCTTTCAAACACCATTGTTTTAATCATTGGAAATATGTTGGCATGTTGAATAACAGTTCTTTCCTCATCACGTTCATGCATTTGTAACCTATACCATTTGAGATTGGACATAACTAATTTGAAGGAAATAATGTCACAGTCAAGTATATCGTTTAAATACCCATAATATCTATTTTCATATTCTCAGGGATGTTTTTCACTCCTAAATGAAACATTAGTGACCTGGAATACTGCAGTTATCCCACTATCAGAAGTTTTCCTGGTTTCATCCAATTGTTTGATGTGAAATTTACGACCATTGCACCACATAGCCTTGTGGTGTTTCAACTGCAATATGTCAAACATGTAAAAGATGCATTGTCAATTAATAAATTAACATATATTTATATAACTTCAAAAGTATCTGAAAAATACAATACACATGTAGTCACATTAATATAATATAAAGTAACTGAATAAAATGGGTGAATTTTCTTACCTGTCGTCTTTCAAACCATATGCTAGATCAATTTCCCTTTGCATAACAATGGCATCTCCATCACGATGAGCTTCTCTAACCAATTTAGATAGTCGTTGCCATGATAACCTACCTCCATTATGTTGTTTACATCTTTAAATCCATACATTCATCCAGTCAAGATTATTTGCAATGTATAAATGCAATGCATCCCACTCTTGAGCAACTGAATAAAAAAAACATGATT
>ML789904.1:145041-164436 GCA_009831015.1 Picea engelmannii | reverse complement strand
ACCACGTACTTTAGTATATTGGCAACTATTTTCAGGATTCAAATAATAATTAAACAACATGTAAACTAGGATATAAAAACATCGCATAAAACTTAAAAAACATGTAATTAACCGATGACATTAAAAGTAAATTATTTTAAGAGAATAATTCATATAAATTAAAATATTATATAATCACGTACCTAATCCAACCTTAACATCTGTGTAATCATCCTTATTCTCTATCTTGATCTTCTTCATTGAACTAGGCATCTGTATCATCATCTGGTTCTGAAACGATGTTGAAAGGATTGATGATATCATCATCCTTATCAATGTCATTTTTGAGCATATTTTCATCGACATCATCATCAAGAATTGCAATATTGTCTCCTATGCCTGGATCATGATCTTCTTCGTCTTGTTCATTTGTCATCCCTCCATGATATTCTGGCTCTGTCTGATCTGTCAAATCATCTTCTTGATCTTCAATATCATCTTCTTCCTATAAATGAGTATACTTACTTGGCCTTCCTATTGGATCATATCTAACAACAAATGACCAATCCCTTTCACCTAGAACATTTGAGTACATGTTCGCATTGGCTTTCATGTCCTCTTTCAAACACCATTGTTTTAATCATTGGAAATTTGTTGGCATGTTGAATAACAGTTCTTTCCTCATCACGTTCATGCATTCGTAACCTATACCATTTGAGATTGGACATAACTAATTTGAAGGAAATAATGTCACAGTCAAGTATATCGTTTAAATACCCATAATATCTATTTTCATATTCTCAGGGATGTTTGTCACTCCTAAATGAAACATTAGTGACCTGGAATACTGCAGTTATCCCACTATCAGAAGTTTTCCTGGTTTCATCCAATTGTTTGATGTGAAATTTACGACCATTGCACCACATAGCCTTGTGGTGTTTCAACTGCAATATGTCAGACATGTAAAAGATGCATTGTCAATTAATAAATTAACATATATTTATATAACTTCAAAAGTATCTGAAAAATACAATACACGTGTAGTCACATTAATATAATATAAAGTAACTGAATAAAATGGGTGAATTTGCTTACCTGCTGTCTTTCAAACCATATGCTAGATCAATTTCACTTTGCATAACAATGGCATCTCCATCACGACGAGCTTCTCTAACCAATTTAGATAGTCGTTGCCATGATAACCTACCTCCATTATGTTGTTTACATCTTTAAATCCATACATTCATCCAGTCAAGATTATTTGCAATGTATAAATGCAATGCATCCCACTCTTGAGCAACTGAATAAAAAAAACATGATTCACCAATATTAAATATTAGTTATAACGTACAATATGCGGGTAATTATAAATATTTATAATTTATGAAATAAATTATATTAATATATTAATGAGTATGATCATATACACAAAAAATGAAACTTTATATGTATTATTAATATATTACCTCTTATTTTTTTCATTCTACCTTTCCCCAACAAATGCTCCTGATCTTCAATTTTTTTTATGGAGTTCACATCCCAAATGCGATCCATTGCATCCATAGTTGGCGCTACTAATTTAGGAAGATACTGACTAATATACACCATGGATTGATATACCATATATCCCTCCACCATAGAACCCTTGGGACGTGCTCTTTTTCTAACCAACGCCTTCAAGGATTTCAAGCGCCTCTCCACCATCCACATTGATCTTGTGTGAACGGGTCCAAAAATTTCAATACCCTCAACTTGGTGTATGAGGTAGTGTTCTTTTGCATTGAAAAATGTAGGAGGTATATACTTTTTCATTTCACACATTAGACAAGGAATTTATCTCTTCTAATACTTTATATCATCTTCATGGATTTCTTTCAATGAAAACCATCTACATGAGATCATGACACAAGAAAATAACATGTTTCAACATAACATAATATAATATATTACATTACAAGTAAAACACGTGTCATTAAGTACAAAAATAATTTGAAAGAACATTTTTCATATAAATCACAATTACTTACCTCATGTATTTTCCAAGATCATATATAACTTGTTTGATGTTGTTGTCAAAGTCGTTTGGGAGAGATAACGATAGAACATACTGTAACAATAAAATGAATCATTATTTGTTTCCACCAAAGTAGACAAGAAAAACTAAAAAAAATAAAAGATCTATAAGGCCAATATATATAAATATGTATACCAAAATTATTACCTTAATGAAGGTATGCCAATCATGTGTTTTTACCCCACCAAATTCACCTTTCTTCATTAATATATTTTTTTATGTTTGAAGCAAAACCCATGGGAAATTTAATTTTTTGAATGACCTCTTTTACATCATTGCTTTGTTGCTCTATTAATAACCATGGAAGGTTATTTCGGTCTAGTACTCCATCTGATCTATTTTAATATCGGATCACACTTCACATTGCATGATTGGCTTMTTGAATGTCAATACAATTTTTGACAATTTTTTCTTTGTCCCTCCTACCATTTATGATTCGCCATAACCTTTCAGTCACATTCTTCCCGATATGCATTGTATCAAACAAATGAGCTATTTTTAGCTCCTCATAGTAGGGAAACCTCATGAATTGAGTGGGATAACATTTCATTCCTCATGGAAGCCCATTATTAATACCTTCATGATCATTGCGACCTTCATGAAGCATAAAAGAAATCACAAAAATAATTATCAAATACAATAAAATAAATTCAATGATTAAAATAAACATTCAAAACATTACATGATATACGATACATTTTGAAATTGAGTACCTTGACGATTTCTATTATATTCCAACCTCCATAGGTGAGGTGTCATTCTTCGTGGTTTTAAACCAGTCTCTTCTTTCCCATTGAAAATATGTTTTTCAGTAGTATGATACCTATGGTTCTTGGGGAGAAGGTGCCTATACTCATCAAACACCATATTTCATAAACTTTTTGAATGACTATACTTCATCTTAGGGCCACAAAGTGGACATGCATATTTACCCTTTGTTTGAAGACCTGCAACAAATGGATTAATGTGAATTATACGATGAAATTATTTAAAAATTAAACATGCACCATGATAACATTAAAATATTATATAGTATTAAAGAGCAATATTAGAATGCTACATACCACAAAAATGTGTTAGTCTAGGGGCATCATGAATTTTCATAAACATATTCCATGGAATTTAAATTTCTTCTCCCCGATTGGTTTACATATGTCATACATTGTGATGCTAGCCCATAACTTTGGTAGCTCGTCGATAAGAGGCTCGATATATATATATTCATATCTTTAACTTGGTACTTACCTAATTGTTTGAAATTACACATAATTACTATAGGAATAATATCATGTAATATATATAATTAAATAAATAAACAAAAGATATTATGCAAAAATTGAAACAAATGAAAACGTTAAATTCAAAAAATTAATGTAAAAAAATACTTGGAACAATCATTGTCAACATTATGTGCTCCCTCTTTATTGACATCCAAGGAGGAATGTTATTGTTGCTAACAAAAATAGGCCACACTGAGTAAATAGACCTAAGCTCTCTGAATGGATTAACACCATCAACTGCCAATGAAATCCTAACGTTATGAGGTTCATCTTTGAAATCTGCCCATTTTTCCTCAATTTCCCTAAATGTAGAAGCATCGACAGGCATTCAAAGAATACCATCTCCACTTCTGTTACGTGCATGGTAATCCATAAATTGCTCTATGTTTTCACACCTAAACAATCGTTGCAAACGTGGAATTATGGGAATATGACGAAGAACCTTTCGAGGCACCCTTTTTGTTACATGATCGGTTCGATATCTATTGATAAGACATTGCGAACATTCTATTTTCGAAGCATGTCATCCATAATATATAATATGGTCATTAGGACATGCATCTATAGTTTTATAATCCATTCCAATGTCTTTCTTAATGACATGCAAATCTCGATATGTGCGAGGTTAAATATTTGACGATGGTAAAAAAAAATCACCTAACAATCTACAACATAACAAATAACTAGTTAATGTAAGAATATAAATCATAAAAATTGCATTTTTATTTTACACATTAATTAACACTAAAACAAATAGAAAAAAATCAACATTTATGTATAGTATGAGATGAAACATATTACATACCTTAGGATCTGTGTCATACAAGTGTTCGACAAATTATTCATAACCTTTAAGTTCACTAGAAGCAATGTAGCGGAGAGAATATTTTCTCTTGATCCTTCATAAAGTCGTTTATTTTCTTTTTCTAATAGAGGTTCATCATAAATACCAACATTTTCCCCATCCTCATCTGGCTGCAAAAACAAATCTTGGATCATTTGATTTGTTCCATCATCTTCTTCCATGGGATCATTAACATGATTTGTCCCATCATCTTCTTCCATGAGATCCTCACTTGCTTGGTCATGATGTTCCTCAACTTGTACAACATCATTGATACTAATACTTGGTGCAATATTCTGCGGAAAGTTAGAGGGCAACTCTAACTTTATAATTACAAACAATCATGCAAAATTAGTGTATACTATAACAAACATTCAAACAATATATATACATATATATAATTTTATATAAAATTGAAAAAATAAAAAAAGATAATGAATATATAGGTAATTACCATGGGACGATATTCATTCGATCCACCATTGATGTGCCCATATTTCCTAYAATKTTTTGTAGTTGTTGCTATTAAAATTCTTACAATACGTATGAGGCAACATTTTTTACAAGGGAAATAACATCTKCCATCACCCTTTTCACCCGCTTTACTTTTTTCCCCACCTCTAACTACATTCTGCGACATTCTTTCACACAACTTCTGCACAAAAATACCCTTTCGGAACCGTCGTTGTTATAGAAAGATTGTCGGAACATCCTTAAATCATCAAATATTTATAGTCCAATTTTAGGTCACAATCGTCGCAATTGCAACGACCTTGACCTAAAATATCTCTCTTTTTTTACCTATTTATTTGTCATTTTTAACGATCACTTTTAACGTTAGGTCAATCATTTCTCTTGTCACGAATGTTGACCATATTAATTTAAACAAACTACATGCATTTCTCTTGCGACGAACATTGACCATATTAATTTAGTCAAAGTACATGCATCGAGATAGTGACGAATATGGGGTGGATTTAGAAAAAATGAACTTTTTCTCTTGAATGTTGCAATGAAAGAGTACTTTCGTCGTAGGTGGTCGTCGCAAATTTTTCAATATGTAGTAGTGAGACAAACAAATGTCAATAGTGATCACTAAAGAATTATCTTATCCAGAACTTGAGCCCAAAGTTTGAATCTTGAACATGCTAGACTTATTAATCCATGCACCAACATTAATATAGAAATCACAGTAAATATATCAGTCCTATGAGATGTTGTACTGTTATGTTTCAAGAACACAGATTCAATAAAAAGAAATGATATACACCATGTGTTCCAAATCTCATGAGCAGGGATCAAATCCAATGTTCAAAAGTGACTTTATAAATGTTACTAAGAGCATATTTTTGTCATATGACAGAGGTGCAAATAGTGATCATCTCTTCAAGCAATGATACCAAAAACATATTGTATATGCAAACCAGATTCTTGGTGCCAAGACAATGCGGAAATGGATTATATAACTGTCACATGAATCAAGTGTCAACAATGTTCAAAGGAGTAAAAAAAACTTCAATTGTGTAAAACAACAAAGTGATGTTATAAAATTGGAATAAATTTGCACACATATGAAGAATGAATCTTGAGTCTTATTAATATTGAATAAGAACTAAAATTGCAATTAAAGAGAAAACTAATTAGACAACACACCATACAATAAAATGAAAATATAATGGACTAAAACTAAATAAATTGAAGATAGCAATGCTTACCCACACCAAGGGGCCCTTCCCAGGTGGCTAGCACTGCCAAGAAAGATCATATCAAGCCAAGGAGATGCACTGTGAATCAACAACAGTCAATTCTCCATTTTGATCAAAAACTTTATTTTTACATGGCAATTAACTCCTTAAAGCTTGCTCACAAGAACAAACCTCTTACTTACAAAAACTTCATGAAACTAATGGCTCATTATCACAGCCTTATGAGGCTTATTTATACATGAAGAATCATTGAGGAGTGGATGGGACCGAATCACAATGCTTAGATTTCAAATTTTACATTTTTAGGCATAAATTCCAAAAATCTGTGTTTTTCATCAATTTGGGCAGATTCGAGTTAGGGCTCCACCCATATCTTCCAAACCAATTCTAATTTTGAAAAATGTCTCATGTATTACTCAATTTTCCATATTTGATACAAAACCCATATCTTAGAATTTCTATATCTGATGCCATCTGCATGTTAATCAAGGCACAAGTTGGCAGTTTGAGATTTTTGCTAATTTTTGCAAAATCATTCCCCCTGAGCTGAAGGTCAACACGTTCAATATGGGTGAATTATTCCACATGTTTCTTCATGTAAACATCCCTTTGGACAAAACCCATGTCCCCGATTTTCCTATAAACTTTCCAAAATTTCGAATTATTTCTAGTACCAGATTGTTGTTGATGCTGGTACCGGATGACCTGGAGCATTCTGGTACCGGATGGTTTCTAGAAAATTCTAGTACTGGATGTGTTGAATTGTGAGTACCATATGATATGGAGTGTGATTACCTAATGACATGGAGTGTGGGTACCACATGACATGGAGTGTGAGTACTGGATGAGCGCAGTATTGGTACCAGACGAGCTGAGTACTTGATGACATGGAGTGTGGGTACCAGATGACATGGAGTGTGAGTACTGGATGAGCACAGTATTGGTACTAGATGAGATAAGTACTTGATGACATGGAGTGTGGGTACCATATGACATGGAGTATGGATACCATATGACATGGAGTATGGGTACCGGATGACTATGCAGGTACCGATTAACTGTAGAAAATTCTAGTACCGGATGACCTGCAATGCGGGTACCAGAACAGGAACAATACAGGTGTCGGAACATGGACAATGCATATACCAGAACCTGAAAAACACAGAACATGTTGCTTGGACATAGAAACATAGGATTAAACCATCTTTGATAAAACTATTGTATAATCATCCTTTTAATCACTAAAAATATGGAAAATTATGTATTAACCACATAGGATGAATAACAAGAGATAATGGAGGTTTATGGTGTAATTAGTGATATATTATTGATGAAATGCAGGGATAAGGTGTAATGATAAGTGTATTTGTATGGCAAAAAATATGACAAAACTAGATTCCAACAATTCCATTTCCAGTGGTATGTGGAACATCACATAAATCCTCACAGTTAGAGAGTTATGGCCATGTGAAGTTGGAGAACCCTCATGAGTCATCTAGAATCCCCAAAAGGTCCAAGTAGTCAAAGTGGTTAGAAATTATTTAAATAATAAAGTTAATGGAGAAATTACTAAGTGGACAAGTGGTTAGAAGTGGGTTAGCCCTAAAATAAGGAAAGTGGTTTAAGAGATTTTAGAAGGTAAATAATAAAGTGAAGTGATGAGTGTACTATAATTCAAAGTGGATACAAAAGTAATTATTTAAATAATAAAGTTAATGGAGAAATTACAAAGTGGACAAGTGGTTAGAAGTGGGTTAACCCTAAAATAAAGAAAGTGAGTTAAGATGGTTAAAAGGTAACACCTTGAGGAAACTACATGAAAGTATAAATAAGAGGCAAGGCTCTATCATTTTAATCACACTTGAGTATATTGGATATGTACAAGTGACTAAGGTAACCAAAGGATATCTAAGCCGGATTTCAGATGGAAGGTGAAGTAAAGAAGGATGAAATTCAAGGGAGGATAAATTCTTTTGATGATGCTTTCTAAGGTATGCTATTTATAGGTCATCTCAGCATTTTCGTAATAACCTTTTTCTAGAATGATTCAAACCGTGAAATTGGTAGGCCATTGAGGAAACATATCCAAGTAGTTGTGATAAAAAATTTATCTTTTGGGTCATTGTATTTTTGGAGTTACACTCCGTGGAAAATAGGGTTTGTGGCTAGTTCTGAAACTAGTCTAAGACATGTGTTTCGGGTACAAACGTCATAAATTCTTCATAACATATCCAAATTCAGTAAGACCAAATGTATTGGTTATATTACATTATTTATTATTCTTTGCACCATTTTTAGATCCATACAACAAATTTTCTGTGAGGGGCACACTCTACAAGGTCGCTTTCTAGAATAAGCCAGAATTCAACAAGGTATGCAATTTTTTCTATAACTTCTTTTCTGAGAGGTTGCAAATAGTGAAACCTAGAAGAATTGCATAAAATAAACTAAAGAACATTGTGTAGTATTTTCAGATCTTTATTCATTACAGGTACATAGTTATGATTATTTCAAGTTAGGGTTGTTGACTAATCCAAAATTAGTCATGTGAGACTAAAGTAAATTTTGATGAAAATGATAGTCTCTTATTGTTAAAGTTAAGGAATGCTTGTAGGTATGTGGTCATATACACCAGGTCTATTACATAGTTACAAATCAGATTTGGATGATGAAATTGATAAGGGCTTTTGGTTGAGGTACATGTTGGGTACATGGTTGAGACAAGTAGTTGATGAGTTGGCACATACATGAGGTGTATAGTTAATGATGTTGGTACATATTGATGATTCATAGTTTATCTTTATTTTATGCATGATTGGTACATATTTGGTGCATGGTTGATGCACTCATTGATGGTACAGATTGAGGTACAAGTTGGTGCATGGTTGATGCACTTGTTTATGGTACAGGTTGATTACAAGTTGTTTTGGAATGTTATTGTGGCAGGTTATTTGTACAGGTTTGGTGCATGGTTGATGTATTTGTTTAAGGTATAGGTTGAGGTACAAATTGACGTACATGTTGATGTATGGTACATGTTGGCATAGGTTATTGGTACAGGTTGTTACAGGTTGATTACAGGTTGATTAATACATGTTTACAATAGTAAATCTCACAGTGATAGTGTGACAGTGGTTCCATCATTCTACTTCTACGTTAGGGCGGTTGGATGAGGCAAGGATAGGTGGTTGTATCCAGAGAACATAAGGGATTGTAGCAAAATAATTGGGGAGTTGGATCTTCCCTCGGGTTGTAGCCGGAGAAAATAGGGGGTTGTAGCCTCCTTCTGGTTGTAGCTAGAGAATTAGGGAGTTGGAGCTTCCTTCAGGTTGTAGCCTGATAAAATAGGGGGTTGGAGCCTCCTTCCAATTGCAGCTGGAAAAAAAAGGAAGTTGGTGATTCCAATGAACTTAATTCTTAAATACATATAAGAAAAAACATTTCGTGGTTTTCTCCCGCTTTGGGTTTCCACGTAAAAACACTGGTGTACTGTGTATGTGTATGATTTCTCATTTGTTCATTGTTTATTTAATCTGAAACTATTGTATGATAATGGTACATTGATATAACACTTGCATTTTGTGGTTAAAAAGGATTATTTTTCTATTACTAATTCACCCCCCTCTCAGTAATCGAACAATTGGTATCAGAGCCGATTCCTTCAAGAATCAGTTTAACCATTGAAAGGTAGATCATGGAGAGAAACAACATGTATAAACATGGAATACCACAGTTTGATGGACAAAATTATGCATTATGGAGCAGAAGGATGAAAACATATATAGAGGCATAGGGATTTGAAATTTGGCATCTATAGTAGATGGATACAAAGAACCAATAGTTCCGCCAACAAGTGAAACAACAATAAAAATCGGTCAAAATAATTCCAAAGCCACAAATGCAATTATGAAGGGTCTTGGTGGATCATTATACACCAAAGTTATAAATCCACTAAAGATATTTGGGACAAACTTCAAAATATTTATGAAGGAGATTCAAAAGTCAAAGAAATAAAGCTTCAAACTTACAGAGGTCAGTTCGAACAACTAAAGATGAAGGAAGATGAGAGTATTGCAGCTTACTTTTTACAAGTTGATGAAACAATAAATGAAATCATAGGATTGCGAGAAGAAATTAAATAATCTATAATTATTCAATAGGCACTAAGATCTATTCCCATGATATTTGATCCTAATATATCAGCACTAGAAGAAAGAGAAGATCTAGACTCAATAAACATGGACAAACTACATGGAATCTTCACAACATATGAAATGAGAACTGAATAGGAAAATACAAATATAAAAGAAGCATCTTTCAAAGCATCCAAAAGGTCAAAGAAAAAGGGAAAGAAAAAAGAAAAAGAACATAGCAACATCAGTGACATCTCGAAAGATGATGAAGAAATGGCCAATTTTGTCAAGAGATTGAACAAGGGAACCAACGACAGATATAAAGGTAAGCTTCCATTGATTTTTTTTAATTGTGATGGTATTGGTCATTTTTATAACAAATGTCCTCATAAGAAAAATAAGGGGAATGATGAAGATTACTCAAATAGAAAACAAACATATAAAGGCAAAGGAACTAGTTACCACAAAGAATGTTTTCAAGAATAGATTATGCACCAAAGAAGACATCTCCTCATCAGATGAACATGAATTCAGTGACAATGAGAAAGAAAGAGTTCTATTCATGACAATAGAAGACCATGATAAATAAGACACCAAAGAAGAATATGAAGAGGTAGAAGTTGACTATCGAGAAGAATTGTTGACTGCCATAGAAGTTATAAGAAGAGAAAAGAGGAAAAACAAGAAGCTACAAGAAGAACTAGACAAGAAGGAAGACATTGAAGAACTAGAGCATATCATCATGGAATTGAAGTTCAAATAGAAGAATATAAAATAATTGAAGAAGAACTCAAAAAATAGTTAGAAGAAAGAGACAAGATCATTGGAAATTCGGAAGTAGAGATTGTCACATTGAGAAAGGATCTTCAAAATAAAAATATGCAGAACAACTCAAAATTTTTGGATGACATTATCAACAGTCAAAGGACTAATCATGACAAGTTTGGAATTGGATACAATCAGAAATAAAAGGGATCAAGCTCCAAAGCAACAGAACAAGAAAAATATCGAAAAAGTTATGCAGAAACAATCAAAGGGGATGGGAAGACCTACAAGGAAGATTATAGGGACACTCCCCCACCGAGAAGATTCAGATTTAAGAATCAATGACCGACAAAAACAAATAGGCCTTGGGAAGAAGAAGGATTCATAAGAGTAACTCCTTTCAGAATATCTTCAACTACTAGGTATCAAACTATCTTTTTGGGTTTATGTTATGCATGCAATAATTTTGGACATAAAGCTATAAATTGCAGAAGTAATAGAAGGAACATAAACAACTTTAAAATTCATACAAAAAATGGTTATCGAAGAAGGCCTAGTGAAACACATGGAATAAGCTACAACAAGTTTGAATCATGGAGCACTGGCGTGGAATGCTACAAGTGCAATACATTTGGACACATGGCCAAATATTGCAGAATGACAATCCCTCCTAGTGAACCACAACAAAAAAAAAACAGTCATAGACATGGCCTCAAAAGAGAACATGGATAATAAAGAAGAATCAATATAGCAATGAAGAATGCACACTCTCTCTACAAGCTAAGAAGAAGAAGCGTGGTTGGTATGTTGACAGTGGTTGTTCAAAACACGAAGAACAAGTGAACAAAGACCAGGTCCCAAAGATCACAAGATTGGAAATAAAACGAGATGAATAAAATTCTATAGAGAAAAGGAAATATGTGAGATACAGAAAGATTTGGAAAATAACTGAAAGAAAAGAAGGACATGTAAATAAGGAACAGGTTCAAGAGATTGTACTTCCTGGCACTGTAGTGAAAGATGAATCCACAAACAAAAATAAATAAGTCAGAGCTCAGAGAGATGATGAATCTACTAATGAAGATGATGATGAATACACTTCAAAGAAGGAATTGTTCTGAGCCATCCGAATTAGATACTCCCATATAATATGAATAATAGACAGGCGGAGTCTATGTGGTAGCTAAGACAAACCAGAGAACCATCCTTCAAGAAGCTTGCAGAATTTGAGTAGAGAGATTCAGTGCATTCAGTTTTTAGAAGTACAATATGATAGATTAATCAGTTGTAGTAGTACTTCATGAGATTACAGTGACATATGAGTCAAAATTATGGACAATTTTGTAGCAGAGTCTTGAATAGTATGGATAGATATGGACGTGAAATCAAATTTTTTGAATGGGGAACTTGAAGAGGAAGTCTACATTGAAAAATTGGTTCATAGAGAATGGTACTCTATACTGGAAAAATATCTACAACAAGAAGCGTTAAGAAAATGAACTATAGACAACAACCTCTACATCAAGGTAACTCAAGATGGTATTTTATTAATTGAAGTTTATATTAATGATATCATTTTTGGAAATATTGATGACAGGTTAAGCCAAAAATTTGCAAAGGATATGAAAAATGAATTTGAAATTTCATTGCTTGGAGAACTATCCTTCGTTTGCACTCCAAGACAATTGCTTGGAGAATTTGAAATTTCATTGCTTGGAGAATTTGAAATTTAGTCAAAGAAACGAAGGAATTTTTATTTCTCAAACTATGTATATCAGAGAAATGCTAGAGATGTTCAGAATGGAAGATTGCAAACCAGTTACCACTCCTATGAAAACTAGTTGCAAGTTGAGAAAAGATGATGATTCAAAGTCTACAGACCAGAGGCAATACAGGTCAATGATTGGTAGCTTACTATATGTGACAACATCTGGACCAGACGTACTGCAGGCAGTTGGACAAGTGGCACGATTTCAAGAAGCACCAAAGGAATCACATGTATTGGCAGTGAAGAGTATTTTCAGATATCTCAAAGAAACAAAATAGTTTGGATTATGGTATCCAAAAGGAAAGGATCTATCACTTATTGCTTACACAGATGCAGATTGGGTAGGTTGCATTAATGATCGACGAAGCACCAGTGGAGCAGTGTTCTACTTGGGGGAGTGTTTAGTATCTTGGCTAAGAAAGAAACAATCATCAGTATCTTTATCTATAGATGAATTAGATTATATTGTAAAAACAGGATGTTGTACTCAGGTTCTATGGATGAAACAAACTTTCACAGATATATAGGTTGAGTATGATGAGCCTATTCCAATCTATTGTGATAATACAAGCTCCATCAATATCTCAAAGAACCCAGTGATGCACTCCAAGACAAAGCACATTCCAATAAAGTATCAATTTCTATGGGAACAAGTTGCAGAGAAGAACATCAAAGTTGAATATGTGGGCACAAAAGAACAAGTGGCATACATATTTACAAAAACTGCTTCCAAGGGAAGAATTTGAGTATTTTTGCCAGAGACTCAGAGTAATTTCTACTCCAAAATGAATGTTTTTGAATTCTTATCTTATATGTCTTAGATTTACACGAGGAAGCACCATATAGAAGACAATTCAAGTTGGGGGATCAATTTCAGGAAGATTTCAGTTAGGGGGAGTATCCCCAAGGATATTTCAGTTAGGGGGATAAACCCCGAATGGAAATATACCTTTGCCATTGATGACAAAGGGGGAGAGATTTATCATATGCAAAGTTAAATGCTTGGAGAAAGAGCACATAAGCATGGTTCCAGGGGGAGTGATGGTCACAGGGCGAGAATGAGTGATATGACTTCAGTATTGCATAAGAGTGTTTCCATCAATGCCAAAGGGGGCAATTTTTTCTTATTTGGGTTGGTTTTCATTGATGTCAACCCTTGAAGAAAGTCCAGTAGCAAATTCTGGTAGCACAAAGGTTTGGGTAATGGACCCAAGTTTGTTTGATGTATAATGGTATGATTTTTAATATATTTTAAGGTAATACTATTCTATATGGATAGTACATGTCATGCCATTTCCATTGGTATGTGGAACATCACATAACTCCTCACTGTTAGAGAGTTATGGCCATGTGAAGTTGGAGAACCCTCATGAGTCATCTAGAAGCCCCAAAAAGTCAAAGTAGTCAAAGTGGTTGAAAAGAAGAAATTATTTAAATAATAAAGTCAAGTGATGAATGTACTATAATTCAAAGTGGATACAAAAGAAATTATTTAAATAATAAAGTTAAAGGAGAAATTATTAAGTGGAGAAGTGGTTAGAAGTGTGTTAGCCCTAAAATAAGGAAAGTGGTTTAAGAGATTTTAGAAGGTAAATAATATAGTGAAGTGATGAGTGTACTATAAGTCAAAGTGGATAAAAAATAATTTATTTATATAATAAAGTTAATGGAGAAATTACTAAGTGGACAAGTGGTTAGAAGTGGGTTAACCCTAAAATAAGGAATGTGGGTTAAGATGGTTAAAAGGTAACCCCTTGAGGAAGCTACTTGAAAGTATAAATAAGAGGCAAGGCTCTCTCATTTTAATCATACTTGAGAATATTGAATATATACAAGTGACGGAGGTAACCAAATAATATATAAGCCAAATTTCATAGGGAAGGTGAAGTAAAGAAGGCTGAAATTCAAGGGAGGATGAATTATTTTGATGATGCTTTTTAAGGTACGTTATTTACAAGTCATCTCACCATTTTCGTAATAACATTTTTTCTAGAATGATTCAGACTGTGTGTCGCAAACCCCCTTCCCTCCAAAGGGCTTCTTGACCTCCCGGTCTTGGATCATTGAAATTCTAAGTCAGAACGACTCCTTAGGTCCTATGGGCACCCAAAAATATTCTACCCATACACATAGGTCTCTTCTGCAATTGACCAAGGCTATGACTGTGAGCCTATCTCTTCGCAGTTCAGACTTTGGGGATATCCTGAATCCTTCTCTAAGATTTTTCTGAAGTACTCTTCTTTGAGGTTCCGAGCTCCTACCACGCCTCTCCTTGGATTTTCTGGCCCCACTATGATTCAGACTTCGTGACCTCACGAAACTCTGGCCTTCCACTATCAAATCTCCAACCTTCTGATTCCCAGAATCCTTGTTCTATTGCCTCGTTCTCTCCTACAATCAATGGTCAAGATTGAATCATGACTTCAGACTTTGCGACTCTGTTTTCGTCAAGTTTCAAACTTGCCAAAACTCTGAAGTATTGAAATACTTCACGGGTCTCCTCCTCGCAACTTCACCAGATCTGATAGTCTGGGATCACTCGTCTCCCTCTAAGAACAAATTTCATTCACTGACCTTCAGTGAAGGTTTCATGAACCTTTTCCCTTGAATATTTCCATTGCTCTCTTTCCCGAGCTTAACTTTCTTCGATTTCCCTAGTTCCTCTGAACACATCTTTCGACACTTAGTCAAAATCTCAGTCTTTGCACACCTTGCAAAATATTTCCTCCACACTCACTCTTATGTGGATGACTTCACATTCCTTGTGATTGTTTTCCAACCGCTTCTATCTCCTGTGACTGAAATCACGCTATCCCTCCCAAGATTTTGAGTCGAAATAGACTCAGTCATGCACTCCATGCAGACGCTATGCACACCTTGCACTTGATCAATGAAAAGAAACAATTGAAACTTATATACTCCTCAAAGTGACTCATACATTCAACAAAGAAAATGTGGTCATGGATACAAGAACAAAAATAACAGAGAATTGAAAAAATAACAAAAACTCCACCATTCATTTAGATAGACACATAACAACACACATTTGGGACATTGTTCTTCTATTATATTCATCCAACTGAAACTTACATACATTCACATAACATTTCTCTGTATCTCCCAGCTCTTAGCTTACAATGTAAATCTATTCAGTAGATTCAGCCACAACAACCATCAACAACAACTATTGAGCAATATTACAATGATTTATACAAAGGGACTCTCTTGAGTCTTTCCCTCCAACTAATCTATGTTATCTTAATGGAATTGAATGCTAAAAACTACTTAACACTTATTACAATAAATATCGAGTCAGACAGATAAGAGCGCAAGCTCCAAATTTGTACTGCGATCCAATTCATTAAAGAAAAATGCATTCCCCATCGATCTTACGCGATGGCTCAGCCTTATATCAATAAATACATTCATAACTCAAAATTTTTGTCAGATATCACATTAATACATTGATATTTTTGAAATTCAAAATGTTTCAAAATATGCACTAGTGCGCCCAACTGTCTTCCACGCTTGTGCTTTGTTGGCGATGCTTCTGCATCATACTCTCTTGGCTGAAAAATTCATGGAATCTTGTCCATGAGCTCTTGCAATGATCTTCAATGCTTCTGGATCTCTGCTTCACTAACCCAACTGGTATCTTCTTCTAGTCGTCCTTTCCACTTTACCAAGTATTCAAAATATGTCTTCCTTCTGGTCTTCTTACCAATGTGTTGATCTGTGATATTTTCCATCTGTGGCTTCTCTTCTACAGGCATCTGTTTCTCCCACTGGATCTTTCTTTTCTCCTGAGATATTTCATCTCCATATTCCCTGTAAGGATACAAATAAACAATGTTGAATATGGGAGATATAACCACATCTTATGGAAGCTCTAATTCATAATAATTTTCACCAAACCTCCTCAAGATTTTACATGGACCTATCTTTTTCAATTTCAATTTATTATATGTTCCCCTTGGGAACCTGTCCTTCCTTAAATGTACTAGAACTTGATCTCCAACTTCAAATTCAAGCTTCCTCCTGTATTGATCATCTCTGTGCTTGTATTCACCACTGCTCTTCTTCAACTGCTCCTTGATATGATTGTGAAGTTCCAACATCTCTGTAGCAAAGTCTTCGGCTCCCGCGCTTCTAAACTCACTTTTATTCATACATATTAATTCCAAAAATCCTCTTGGATTCATTCCATACATAAGTTGAAATGGAATTTTCCTAGTTCTTCTATTCACTAAGTCATTATATGCAAACTCGACTTGTGCTAGAATTTGATCCCACTGACTATGGTGTTCATTGAACAAACTTCTCAACAAATATCCTAAGCTTCTATTCACTACGTTTGTCTGTTCGTCTGTGTTCATATGATATGCAAAACTAAAATATAGCTCTATCCCCAACTTTTTCCACAAATTCCTCCAAAAATGACCAAAAAATTTGGTATCCTTGTCCGAAACTATACTCCTGGGAAATCCATGGAGTCTCACAACCTCTTTGAAAAAAAAAAATTTCAACATGCATTGCATCACTATTCTTTTGACATGGGATAAAGTGTTCTATCTTAAAAAATCGGTCCACAACCACAAATATGGAATCACTTCCTCTCTATGTTCTTGGAAATCCCAACACAAAATCCATGCTTATTACATCCCAAGGCCTCTCTGGAATAGGCAATGGATGATACAAACCAACTTTCTGCTTCTTCCCCTTGGCATGCTAACAAATATTACAATTGTTCACGAATATCTTCACCTCCTCCCTCATACCTGGCCAATAATATGAACCGCTCAATTGAGCAATTTTTTTTTCATGGCCGAAGTTTCCGAGTAGACCTCCACTATGTTTTTCTTTCAGCAAATTCTCCCTCATCGAGCATCTCAATATGCACAACTGGCATCCTTTGAAAAAAAACCCATCCTGAATCAGATATTTGACCCACTAGCTTCTATCTCTAAGCACAGGATTCACATACGCTTTGTATGCCTCTCCAAAATATGGATCACTATGGTACATTTCCTTAAGGTGATCAAACCCCAAGGTCTTGATTTGAAATTCCTACAGAATCAAAATTCTTCTACACAATACATCAACAACCTTGTTATCATTTCCAGAAATATGTTTAATGACAAAAGTGAAATTTTTCATAAACTCTATCCACTTAGCATGTTTATGGTTTAACTTCTCATGTCTAGTTATGAATTGCAAAGAATGATTATCGCTATACAAAACAAACTCCTTTGGTACGATATAGTGCCTCCATTTATTTAATGCTTGAATTATGTCATATAATTCCTTGTCATATGTGGAGTACTTATTTTTGGCTTCATTCATCCTTTCCCTGAAATATCAATAGGTCTTTTGTCTTGACTTAAGACCACCCCAATTGCAATTCCACTTGTATCGCATCTTACCTGAAATTTCTTTCCAAAATCCAGCAAAAACAGAATCGGTTGTTCAACTATCTTCTCCTTCAATAGGTTGAAGCTCTTCTTATCCTCTTTTGTCCATTTGAAATATTTGTGTATTTTCTTCACTGTATCCATCATTTGAGCGCTAATCCCACTAAAATTCCTAATAAACTTCCAGTAAAAACTTGCTAATCCATGGAAGCTTCTTACCTCAAAGATATTCTTTGGTGATGACCATTCTGTGATTTCTCTCACCTTTTTGGGATCCATATTCATCTTGTTTGAAGAAATAAAAAAACCAAAATATATGAGCTATGTCTTCATGAAAGAGGACTTTTTCATATTAATTAACAACTTCTCATGATGTAACCTCTTCATCACCAATGTTAAATGTCTCAAATGTTCTTACTTAGTTTTGCTAAACACTAGTATATCATCCAGATATACAATCACGAACTTACCAATGAAAATTTTAAGACCTCATTCATGAGCCTCATTAAAGTACTTGGGGCATTCGTTAAGCCAAATGGCATAACAAGCCATTCATATAACCCCTCATTCATCTTGAATATTGTTTTCCACTCATCACCTTCCCTCATTCTTATCTAGTGATACCCATTTTTCAAATCTATTTTTGAAAAATAGTTAGCTCCACTCAAGCAATCCATCAGGTCATCCATCCTTGGCAATGGAAATCTATATCTGATGGTGATCTTATTTATGGCTCTTGAGTCCGTACACATTATCCATTCTCCATCTTTCTTTGGGTTTAATACATTTGGCACTACACATGGACTCAATCTTTCTCTGACCAATCCTTTGTCTAACAGGTCTTGAAATTGTATTTTCACTTCCTCATTCTCTTGAGGTGTCAACTTGTACACTGCTTTGTTCAGTAGGCTTTCTCCTATTATCAATTCAATGTGATGGTTGATACTTCTGATAGGTGGCAATGAGTGTGGAAACACATCTACTACGATATCAACATAATTCTTTAACAGTTCCTGAACTTCCTCAAGAAAATTTTCCATTAAAATACTGGTAAGGATAACCCTCTATTTCCTCACTACAACAAATTGCATCTCATTTTCCTTCTTTACCTCATTTAGGAGTTCCTTCCCACTCATGAGAAGTATACTCGTGTTGGCTTCATATTTCACCTTCTTTTCCTCAATTGGTAGAAACGTGTGTGTTCTCCATTCTTCTTTAAGCTGTATGTATTTCTCCTCCCATCATGAATAACATTCTTTTCATACTGCCAGGGTCTTCCCAACAAAACATGACAGACATCCATAGGAATCACATCACATAGAATCTCATCCCTATATCCTCCTATTTTGAAATTAACTAGGCATTGTTGAGTGACTGTTACCTAATGACCTTTCTTCATCCATGAGACTTTATATGACGTCAAATGTGAATTTGT
>ML789904.1:116272-144218 GCA_009831015.1 Picea engelmannii | reverse complement strand
TGTAGAGAAGAGGCCATGTATAGAAGCTCTTGAGTTAATATATGAAACTTTGACTCAGTTTTCATGGTGTTATGATGCTTACTGTTTACATTTGATGAATGGTATGCTTATAGTTGTTTTATTCTCTCTGTTTATGCATTTATTGTTATGTTGTGTTGAATGTATGATTTCAAGTTGAATGTATGAAGTATGAGAGAGAAAGAGAATGAGTTTCAATTGTTTCTCTTCCTGAGAGAAGTTCCTGTAAGGAGTGCAGTGAACCGTCTGCAAGGTGTGCATTGACAAGGCTCTCAATTTACCTCAGAAAGCTTAGGAGAGATACCATTGTTCTCATTCCAGCTGAAGTACAGGTGAAGCACAGAAGCTGTGCAATGTGTGTGCAGGATAATTGAAGCCTTAGAATTTATCAACTAAGCTTGAATAGTGAAGGACTGTTGTTGCCAAGAGTGCACAGAGTCAAAGAATCAAATACACAGAAGTATTTGAAAGATTGCCACAAGGAGTGTGTGTAGGGGTCCTTTTTGAGACTTAAGTTCAAAATAGAAAGCTCAGGAGGATTAGTGCCTTTGAAGTATTCAAAGGAAGACGGGGAGATGAATCATCGCACAGAAGGTTAAGTTCTGGCAAAAGAACATTGGCTCGTTTCACAGAGATTCTTGAGGAAGAAATCAAACGGTCGAAATTCTCCATGGAGAACTCAGGAAGTCACGAGTATTGTAGGATCCAGAAGAGTTGCAGGGTGGATAAGGGTTGGACAAACCCATTATGTTGGTTTCAAGATTCAACGTCAATTGTTGATCGTGACCGTTGAGCCGTCAAGATCATTTCAGAAAATGAAGGTTTGTAAGTCCAGAGTGCAAGCCACATCCCTTGGTCACTCGAACTTCTGAATCACAAAATGGATTATCATGTGTGAAGACGAGGCATAGAATTTTAGGTGATTTGAAATTTCAGAGTTTGGCATTTCGGGGGTCCTAACAACAAGGAGTTGGGGATAGTGGAGAAAAAATCCCAAAGCCGCAAGTCACGATAGGATTTTGGAATAGAATTTTGGGATTTCGGTACTTCGGGTGTCGGGAAGTAGAGGAGGCAGCATTTTGGGATCGAGAGTTTTGAACTCCCAATAGTCGGAGGCCAGAAATAACATGGGTCATTGGATCAAACGAAGGCTTATAGCCGTTGATCCCATGGAAGGTGCCATTTCAGAGTTTGAGGTTTTGAAGTGATAGAGGAACGACTGTCGTAGGGTTGTTCAAGTTCCAAAAACCAGAAAGATTGAGTGGATAGGTGGCAAGAATCCATGTCAAAGATAGAGGACAGCGAAGAAGACAGTTGGCGTACTCGTTGCCAAGAGGAATCAAAACTTCGTTGACTGTTTCGGGGTTTCGAGGGTCGGAGAGAAGAGAGTTTTGCAGCCGGATTCACGAAATTGTGAGGTCCGAAACTCCAAATCAACAAAAAGTTTCATTGGGGAGCCAGCCTTTGCCGAACGCATCGGGGTTCGACATTTTGACAGTTTCAAAGACAAGAGGTCGGGGTTATTTTCTCCAGAATTCCTGAAGTCACGAAATGCAACACAACTGTGGAGGAGGATGCGGCCAAAGATTTTAGAATTTCAGCATTTCGGGTTTAGGCAGGTTGAAAAGTTGAGAACTCGACAACAGGAATCATGATATCATGAAACTCGAAGTCTTGAATCGGAAAAGGGTGTGATCATATTGTTGGTCAGGAGATTTGGGTTGATGCCTAGTGTTTGATCATGCAGGCATACCTATAAGGACCTGTGGAAAACATTGTTGTGTGTGTTCGATTCCCTGAGGAGGAATCTAAGAGTCAATTTGACTTAGGGGTAGATTTAGAATGATCCTGCACGGATCTTGGCCCGAGGGTTGGGGGTCTACGCCAGATATCATATCGCAAGCTGTTAATGTATCTAGAAACTTTCTCTTCATATCTCTCTCTCTGCCTAGCTCTAATGTTCAATTTGTAGAACTCCTTTGGGTACTCCTTCATAGTCAATCCTCTCTGTCTTAGGTTCTGCATCCTCCTGAACAGACTTATCTGGTAATCCTTGGGTATGAATTTTTCCTTCAACTTGGCTACCATTTGATCCCAACTCTTGATCTTTTGTTTTCCTTTGCTCCTTCTGTCGGCCTGGAGTTCATCCCACCACAGTGTTGCATGTACCTTTAACCTAGTGACAACATGTCTTACCTTTCCATCCTCTTCGACTTCCTCATAGTGAAAATACTTGTTCATTGATCATATCTAGTCAAGCAATTCTTAGGTGTCTAAATTTCTTTCATACATCGGAATGTAAATATTCTCTCTAGCACCCAATTTGACAACCACTCTAAGAAAGCGTTCTTTCGCAACATCCTCAACTACAACTTCTTCGACTTCTACTTCTTCATTTTCTTCCTCACTGACATCTCTAGCATTAGGCACTCTCCTTTGTGTTGTCTCCATGGCATCCAACCTCGCACACAATTCTCTCATTTCCATTTCCATAGCTTTGCTTACTCCCTTTTCTTTACAGAAGTCAATTTTGTACATGCTTTGATACAACTCTCCTACAAACCCCCTTCCCTCCAAAGGGTTTCTTGACCTCCCGGTCTTGGATCATTGAAATGTTGAGTCGGAGCAACTCCTTGGGTCAATATGGGCACCTAAAACTATTCTACCCACACATATAGGTCACTTCCGCAAGTGACCATGGCTATGACCATGGGTTTATCTCTTCGTAGTTTTCACTTCAGGGATATCCTGAATCCTTCTCTCAAATTTTCCTGAAGTACTCTTCTCCGAGGTTCCTAACTCCTACCATGCATCTCCTTTGATTCACCGGCCCCACTATGGTTCAGAATTCATGACCTCGTGAAACTCTGGTCTTCCACTCATGAACCTCCAACCTTCTGATTCTCAAAATCCTCAATCCATTGCCACGTGCTCTCCTATGATCAACAGTCAAGATTGAATTGCAACTTCAGACTTCGCAACTCTATTTTTGTCAAGTTTCCAACTTGACGAAACTCTGAAGTATCAAAATACTTCACAGGTCTCCTCCTCGCAACTTCACTAGATCCAATGGTATGGAATCACTCGTCTCCCTCTGAGAACGAATCTTGTTCACTGACCTTCAGTGAAGCTTTCAAGAACTTTTTCCCTTGAAGATTTCCATCGCTCTCTTTCTTGAGCTTAACTTTCTTCGATTTCACTAGTTCCTCTGAACACTTATTTCGACACTTAGTTGAAATATCCATTTGTGCACACCTTGCAATAGATTTAATCCACACTCACTCTTTTGTGGATGAATTCACACTCCTTGTGACTATTTTCCAAATGCTTCTATCTCCTATGAATGAAATCACGCTATCCCTCCTGAGCTTTCGAGTCAAAATAGACTCAATCACGCACTCCTTGTGGACTCTATGCACACCTTGAACTCACTCAAGGAAAATAAACAATTGAAAATTATCTACTCCTCACAGTGACTCATACATTCAACAAAGAAAATGTAGTCATGGATACAAGAAAAAAAATAACAGAGAATTGAAAAAATAACATAAAATCTACCATTCATTCAGATAGACACATAACAACGCACATTTGGGACAATGTTCTTCTATTATATTCATCCAACCAAAACTTACATACATTCACCCAACATTTCCTTGTATCTCCCAGCTCTTAGATTACAATGGCAATTTATGCATTAGATTCAGCTGCAACAACCATCAACAACAACTACTGATAAATATTACAATGATTTATACAAAGGGACTCTATTGAGTCTTTCCCTCCAACTACTCTATGCTATCTTAATGGAATTGAATTCTAACAACTACTTAACACTTATTACAATAAATATCCAATCAGATAGATAAGAGTGCAAGCTCCAAATCTATACTGCTATTCAGTTCATTAAAGAAAAATATATTCCCCATCGATCTTATGTGATGGCTCAACCCATGATCATTAAAGACATTCATAAATCAAATTTTTTGTCCGATATCACATTAGTACATTGATCTTTTTGAAATTCAAGATGTTTCAAAATATGCGCTAGTGCGCCCAACTCTCTTCCACGCTTGTGCTTTGCTGGCGATGCTCTTGCATCACTGTGAAATTGTGAGGCTAGTGAGGAAACATATCCAAGTAGCTGTGATAAAAATTTCATCTTGTGGGTCATTGTAGTTTTGGAGTTACACTTTGTGGAAAATAGGGTTTTTGGCTAGCCCTGAAACTAGTCTAAAACATGTGTTTCAGGTACAAATGTCATAACTTTTTCATACCAGATCCAAATTCAGTAAGACCAAATGTATTGGTTAGATTACAATCTTTAGTATTTTGTGTACCATTTTTAGATCCATACAACAAATATTCCATGCGGGTCACGATCTATAAGGTCGCTCTCTAGAATAAGCCTGAATTCAATAAGGTATGGCATTTTTTCTATAACTCCTTTTCTGATAGGTTCCAAGAAGTGAAACTTGGAAGATTTTCATAAATGACACTAAAGAAAATTTTGTACTATTTTCAGATCTTTATTCATTACATGTACATAGTCATGATTATTTCAATTTAGGGTTGTTGACTAATCCAAAATTAGTCATGTGAAACTAAAGTAAATTTTGATGAAAATTCTAGTCTCTTATTGTTAAAGTTAAGGAAGGTTTGTAGGTATGTGGTCATATACACTAGGTCTATTACAGAGTTACAAATCAGATTTGGATGATGAAATTGATAAGGGATTTTGGTTGAGGTACATGTTGGGTACATGGTTGAGATATGTAGTTGATGAGTTGGCACATAAATGAGGTGTATATTTGATGATGTTGGTACATCTTGACGAGTCATAGTTTATGTGTATTTGATGCAGGATTGGTACATATTTGGTGCATGGTTGATGCACTCGTTGATGGTACAGGTTGGTGCATGGTTGGTGCACTTGTTTATGGTACAGGTTGATTACAGGTTATTTGGACATGTTATTGTGACAAGTTATTTGTACATGTTTGGTGCATGGTTGATGCATTTGTTTATGGTACAGGTTGAGGTATAGTTTGATGTATGATACATGTTGGCACAAGTTATTGGTACAGGTTGTTACAGGTTGATTGGTACAAGTTTACAATAGTATATCTCACAGTTATAGTTTGATAGTGGTTCCATCATTCTACTTCTATGTCAGGGAAGTTGGATGGGGCAAGGAGAGGTGGTTGTAGCCACCTTATGATTGTAGCTGGAGAAAATAATGGGGTTGTATCCTCCTTCTGGTTGTATCTAGAGAATTGGGGAGTTGGAGCTTCCCTCAGGTTGTATCCTGAGAAACTCAAGGGTTGTAGCCTCCTTTTGGTTGTAGCTAGATAATTGAGGAGTTGGATCTTCCTTCAGGTTGTAGCCTGAGAAACTAGGGGTTGGAGCCTCCTTCCAGTTGCAGCCAAAAACCAAAGGAAGTTGGTACTTCCAATGAATGTAATTCTTAAAGACATATAAGAAAAATAATTATGTGGTTTTCTCCCGCTTTGGGTTTCCAAGTAAAAACACTGGTGTACTATGTATGTGTATGATTGCTCATTTTTTCATTGTTTATTTACTCTGAAACTATTGGATGATAAAGCTACATTTATATAAAACTTGCATTTTATGGTTAAAAATTATTATTTCTCTATTATTGATTCACCCCCCCTCTCAGTAATCCAATAGGGGGCCTGTTGGACATGCATTTTGATACAATTTTAAGGAAAATACTAAGTATGGAGGAGATGCACAACAACAAAAAAAGAAGACAAGGAAGGAGTGGAGTGTGTAGTAAAGACACATTCAGGATTGAAGTGCACAATAATATCATACTTAGAGCATAATAAATTAGGAGAACAAAATAGTAAGATAAAGAGGGAGAAAAGTAAAGACAATAGTTTGGCATGCCAAAAGTAGAAAGACGCATAAAAGTAAGAATAACAATAGTAAGGAATGAAAAATTACCATGCAAACATAAGAGAAGGAAAAACATAGCTAAACAATAAGTCGACATGAGTTTTCATGAGTCAGAATGAGTTGTAATAGGGTTTTGGGGATAAGCATGTAAGGTTTTGATCCCTAGAGTCCATTTATAAATATGTAATGGGTTCGGGAGATAGGGGTTCATAGAGAGAGTGAGAGAATAAACCAAGAAGGTGAGGGAATCTATGCCTGAGTGTGTAGGAAAATTTGCAGAGAGAGAAGCTTGCATTGCAGAACGACTAGGTAGAGTGGGGACTGATAATATGATGAATCTATTGTAGCACAGTGCACAAGATTGGAATGATTACATAAAGCATAATAAAGAATCCAATCATTGTGGACATAGCCAAAAAGTTGGGTGAACCACGTTAATTAATGTGTCTACTTGTATTTTTATGTGATTGATCATGAATGTTCTCTTTATGCATGTTAGACTACATCTGTTTGTTGTATGATCATTGCACAATAGTTATGAATGTTACAATGAATCGTTTATATTGCAATATGTAGTGTAATGGTGCTATATAACTAAATTCACTAATCAATCAAAGAATAATAGACAACAAATCATGTGCACATAGTAGATGAATAATAATGGATAATATGATAGCCTCCCATCACTTGAACACTACAAAAAGTTGGTTCCTGTAGCCCCAATAGATGCCTCAGGTGAGACTTCACTTGCATGTAGGTGATTCTGAAAGGGTCGTTGTCTAAAGGGTTTTGTTGGTTAATTAACTTGAACCTATAGTCTTAAAACTGTGCACCAACACACATGGATGTAGACAATGCAAGTATGTATGCAACAAGATCAATCCTCTCCAGGATATCAAATGGTCCACAATAATGTCCTGCTAAATTTGAAAAAATCCCCAATTTAAGTGAACTCTTCTTAGCTTTCAATTTTAAGAAGACATGCTCATCCACTTTAAATTCTCTTTGTGTTCTTCCTTTGTCCACATAATGTTTATTCCTATCTTGTACAACCTTTAAATTTTGCCTTATTTTTACCATCCGTTCTTCCATTTCTTTGAGTAATTTTGGCCAACCACTATTTTGTTTGCTAGGTTTTCCCAACTCACTGGTGTGTTGCAATTTTGACTTATAATTCTTCAAATGGGATCATCTTTAAATATCCCTAATACCCATTATTATAAAAAAACTTAACTAAATGTAGATAATCTTCCCGCTTTGATGGTTTATCCATCACATACATCCTTAACATATATTCAATTAGATGATTAACCCTCTTTGTTTTCCCATTGGATTATCGATGATATGTTGTGCTAAAATTTAAATAATCCCTTCCAAAAGTTTGATGTTAATTTGGGATCTCTATCAAACACAATTTTCTTGGGCACACCATGTAGCCTAGAAATTTCCCTCATGTAAATCTATGTAATGTTTGCTTCCTTGTGGGTTAGCTTCACTGGAATAAAATGAGTAGCTTTAGTTAGCTTATCCACCACCACCATGATTGAATCATGCTTCTTTTTTGTTCTGGGAAACTTGGTGATAAAATCAATTATCACCAATTCCCACTTCCACTCAGGATTGGGCAATGGATGTACCAAACCAACTAGATGTATATGCTTATCCTTGACCTTTTGATATTCTAGACAACTGGATATATAATCAACTACCTCTTTCTTCATAAATGGCCAAAAATATTGGCTCTTGAAAAATGCAATTGTTTTCTGGTAACCTGGGTGCCCAACATAAGGATCATTATGCATTTCTCTTAGCGCCATGTTTTTCATCTCTTGAGATTTAGGAACATAAAATATGCCCCTATAGATGAGGATTCCATATGTTGGATAGTTGGTTGTCATTGATGTCAATATAAGTGGTTGTCATTGATGTTAACATATGTTATGGGTGCATTTGAAGAAGTATCCAAAATTGTCCCCTTATGGTGTATCTTTAAGCATGGCCCTCATGGGGAGATGCTTTGAAGAAGTATACAAGCAACCCATAGGTGTGGTCTTGTTTCATGAAGTTGATTGAGGAATAAGGACATGAAGGACAATGTAAATGAAGGTAACACACTAATATATGGATAGTCCTTGTCACGCAGTTTCCAACGACAAGTGGTACACCACATGGGTCCTCACGGTTGAGGAGTTATGAGGTCATGAAGTTGGAAGCCCCGAAGAATGGTCAAGAATACCCTAAATGGTTGCAACAAGAAGTTAAAAGTCATTAATTAAAGTTTTAAATAGTTATAAATAGAAATTACAAGTCAACCCTAAAGTTAAGGAAATAAGTCACATAGACAAGTATAAATACACTTCAAAATGCCTCTCATTCTTACACACAAAAGTTCAATGATTATCTATCTTTCAAGTGATCTTTTGGTTAATATTTTTGTATCATATATGAGGTAGAAAATTATGAGGTAGTGAAGTCTGAGTTAGTGAAGGGAAGCAAAGAGAAAATTATACAAACTAACTTTCTGAGGTTATCAGCGGGTTGTAGTGGAGCAAGGCATGGACATTTGCAAGTCACAATAGAGCAAAGTGTAGGAATTCGTGGGTGGATAGTGTGAAGGTTGTAGATCAGTGAAAAGGTCATGAAAAATATGCTATTTTTGGTTTGTTGAAGATTATATGCACTAGGTTATTCTATTGGTATGAGATGATATGCACCAATTCCTCTTCATGAGTAAAGTTATGTCTTTCATGTGTTTGTTGGAGGCTTGTATCATGCATGGTATGGCACATGCTTAAGGCATGTATTGGACACCTTTTGGTACATGGTTTCACATGGTTGAGGTTCATGTCTTGGTGATATTGATACATGCTTGAGAAATATCATTGGTACTTGGCTTATGGATGGTATGGTTCATTGTTAGAGGCACATATTTGTGACATTTGCATATACTTGAGGCATATGACACATGGTATGATACATGCTTGAGGTACATTGTGGCACATGGTTTGGATATTTGGGCATATGCTTGAGGTACACCTTGGTGATGTTATCGTACATTGATTAGAAACATATCTTGGCTATCTTGGTGTCTGGTTAGGTATATGTCATGGTAATGGTATCATATGCTTGAGGAACTTATTGATAAGGTTATGGCACATGTTTGAGGTACATGCACACATGTTTTAGGCACATGCATTTAATGATGTTTTGGTACATAGTTGACACACATATCTAGATAGTGATGTTGGTAATTGGTTGAGGCAAGCCATTGATGATATCATATGGTACCTGGTGTATGACATTATTGATAAATATCATGATTGATATGGTATATGGTTGATGTACATGGTATGGTATAGGTTTCAATGCATGGTTGATGCATGGTATGGTACAGGTTTTGGTGCATGGTTGATGCATGATATGGTATAGGTTTTGGTACATGGTTGATGCATGATATGGTATAGGTTTTGGTACATGTTTATTGTACATGTTATAGTACAAGTTCTGGTACATGGTTGATGGTTGATGTACATGGTATGGTACAGGTTCCAGTACATGATTTATGTACATGGTATGGTGATGGTTTTCGTATCCATGTGAGTGGATATAATTACAATTGGTTGATGATGGTATATCAATGACAATGGTGATGACATGGACAATCAAGGGTTGTATGATTGGTTGAACAACAATTACAGGTTGATGTGATAATGATAGTCACAAGTTGATGTGATAGTGATAGTCATAGGTTGATGTGACAATGTTAGTGACATGTTTTTGTATTGGTGATAGCGACAATTATAGGTTGATCAGTGGTAGTGATCGGTTGAGTCTACACTTATATTTCATGACAGTAGGATGGGGCAAGGAAAGGGGGTTGTATCCTCCTTTGGGTTGGTGCCGGATAACTCAAGGAGTTGAATATTCCTTTAGGTTGGATCTTTTAAATCAGGGGGTCGTAGCCTCCTTCTGGTTGGTGCTGGAGAAATCAGGGAGTCAGATCTTCCTTTAGGTTGGAAACTGTGAACTAGGGGGTTGGAGCCTCCTTCCAGCTGTAGATAGAGAATTTAGGGAGTCGTAGCTTCCTTCAGGTTGATGCTTATAAATCAGGGGTTTGGTGCCTCCTTCTATTTGGTGTTGGAGAATTTTGAAGTTGGTGCTTCCTAAGAATGTGTTATTGATATATATAAGAAATCATTCCATGGTTTTCTCCCATTTGGGTTTCCATGTAAATTTTGGTGTACAATGTATCTTTGGTTTTTTATTATGCACTGATGAATGATATTTCTTATAATGCAATGATGTACTGAATGCATTATAGATAAATATTGAATATTGTTGATAAGTTGAAGCTATTGAATGTTGCAGATAAAGTTGAAGTTCATATATACTATTATTGAAAGTGGTAAAATTTCTCATATTGATTCACCCCCTCCTCTTAGTATTCCAACAAAAAGTATTAGAGCATATCCTTCAAGAAATTAGTTTAACCACTGGAAGGTAGATCATGGATATCATGGCTAATGGATACAAAGCTAATGGAATATTGTGGTTTGATGGTCAAATTTGTTTGAAGTATGAGATGTGGAATATAAAAATGAAAATATTTTTACAAGCACAAGGGTATGATGTTTGGAAATCAATTATGTTAGGATACACCACTACAAAGAAACCGAAGACTGCATCCAAGAAGGAATTGAAAAGAAACAACAAAATGGAAATGGATTTCATCTTGGAAGGATTATGTGAGTTAGTTAAAGACAAAGTGGGACAATTCTCATCAACCAAAGAACTTTGGGACAAGCTACATAATCTATACTTTATGAAATCCCATTCTATCGTAGAGCCATAGCATACCAATCCGAACAAAGAAGATGCTAAAGTAGAACAAGAAGAAAGATGATATTCATGTCAGATAGATTCAGAAGAATAATATTGTGAATAAGGCATAGTAAATCTTGAAGAAAAATTAATCAACGTTTTAGACGATATGATGAATGAAAGAAATAAGAACAAGTCACTCAAGGAATAATTGAGCGAGATAAAGAAGGGTTATCAAAATACCAACTCTAAATAAGTCCAACAGATAATTACAAACATAAAAGTACAAATAGAATAAGACAAAAGGATTGAAGAAGCATGCAAAAGTCAGTCAAAAGAAAATAAATTTTTGGAAGCCAAAATAGTAGCACAAAGAAAGGAAGCGGATAAGAGAGAAGAGATTTTGACTAGCCATCTCAAAGAAATATTTGAGGACTTACATAAGCTTGAAGCATAATTCAGTCAACAAGAAAGAAGACTTGAAGAATAAATTTTCTCCTTGAAGACCCAATTTGAAGAAGCAAAGAGAAAGGAAGAAGTCGTAAATATCCAAATGATGAAGAAAGAACAAGATTGTGAGAAGCTTGAAGCATAAATTGTCACATTAAGAGTTAAAATTATCAAGCCTATCAAGAAAATTGAAGAAAGAGAAAGCTACACATACTCAGTAAAGAAAGATGAAGAGAAAAGTTACAGGTTACTAGAAAGGAAGAATGAAGAGAACGCTAAGAGTTATGAAAAAAGTCGTCAAAGACTCTATCAAGAAGGAAGAATGCAAGCCCTCAAAGGAGAACATTCCAAAAATGAAGAAGACTCAAGAAGAAGATTACAAAAGAGACATATATCAAAGAATAACCTCATCTTTTAGGTATCAAATAAGATTCAATCATTATGAAGGAAACAACAGAAGAGAATATTGTAATCAACCAGGGAATGAATTCAGAAGTACGAAATCACAAGGAAGATAATTCACTCCCAGGTATCAAAGTTTATTTTATTATTATTGTTTTATTTGCAATAAACTTGGACATAAAGTTGTATATTACAGAGCTTATGGAAGAAATGGTCAAGCAGGAAAGGTTTATGTGCCCCCCCACAATATTGAATGCTACAAGTGCCACAACTATGGACATATTGCGCGTGGTTGTAGAAGCATGATGGATACTTCCATGAAAGTGAACATCGATATTAGATACAAGAAGGTTTGGGAAAGAAAACAAGAACAAGTAAAGGAAGAACAAATGAATAAAGAACACCCAGAAGTTATACTCTTAGGATTTGCAGTAGTACAAGATCAGGACAAATCTACAAGATAAAAGGGAGATGTCAGATACATGAAGGTTTGGAAAGGAAATGAAAAACAAGAAGAATAGGTGAATGGAAACCAGGTCCCAGATATTGTACTCACAATATTTGCAACAATGCAAAAGCATGATGAAAAGGATGTCAGAATTTAGGAAGATGATATAGAGGAAGATGTCAAAATTTAGGAATATTATGAATATGAAGATTACTACGCATTAGGGCGGATTCCTCCACCTTTATGAGCCATCGACTTGGAGAATATTGGTAAATATCAATATTGAATAGGGTTAGTATAACCAACATCTCTACAGGTCATAGAGATATATTTCAAGTAGTCTGAAGTGTTTGTAGCTTTTGGGATGGCAGGTTCAAAATTGTTTGATGACAAAAGTGTAGAATGTCTTGTGACAATTTGATTGTTTGAGGAGCATATTTGAGAATGCAATCCCATGCAGGGATGAGATAATACATGAAGAATAAAAGTGGCACACTTTTCAGGTAGAGATTCAAGTAGAGGATTCAAGGAATGTATTCAGACAAAGACATATTCAATATAGATTGTTGTAGACATGTAGAGTCTAATTTTCATATTGAACAGACAACTTGAAAATCAGGAATATGTAGTGATCATTTGCAGAAGATTCAAAGGAGTCTTCAGATGGGTCAACATCATGTGCAGATGAGTATTAGAGTCATGGAAAATTTTATGATATATGGACAGAGATAGATTCATGATATCTTTAACAAGTTTAGATAGATATATTATAGTGGATAAAATCATATTAACAATTGGAATCAGTGGAAAGGTGGAATCAGGTAGTCATAGGAAGGAAAGCAGTGAAAGGAATAGAATAACATGGAAGATAAATCGTTAGAAGAGGATATATAGCCAGAGTAAATTATGGTCATTGATGTGAACTTGACAAGCCATGAAGAATTGAAGTCAAGTAAATTTGAATGATTTTTATATATTTCAGTGAATCACAAGAGGAAGCACCAATGGATAAGACACCATGGAAGAGAGTAAAGAAAGTATATACAAGAATCCCCATATTGATCTACATGATATCTTGTAGAGAATTTGAGGGGAGAGAAATCGGCAGAGAAAGATATCAGGAAAGAAATATAAGAAATATGAGTATAGGGGGAGTGCATGAAGTCAGATAAATATTGTTTAGAGAAGGTATACCGGTAGGGGGACTTATCCTTTTTCTCATGATGTCAAAGGGGGAGAAAGAGAAATATCAAAAGAGAAAGATAAGAAGCATGAATATAGGGGGAGCATACCCAAGGGGAGATACCCTTCTCCATTGATGTCAAAGGGGGAGGGAAACATGAGGAGATAAATATGAGGAGAGAAATATCAGGAGAATTGGTTAGAGGTGGAGTATGCATGTTGGAGTATGAGTATTTCCATCAATGCCAAAGGGGAAGATTGTTGGATAATTGGTTTTCATTGATGTTGTTTGATAGTTGGTTGTGATTGATGTCAATTGATGTGATGGGTGCATTTTTAGAAGTCTCCAAAGTGGTCCCCTTATGGTGTATATTTAAACATGGCCCTCATGGGAAGATCCTTTGGATAAGTCTACAAGAAACTCAAAGGTGTGGTCATGAAGCCCGAAGTTGATTGAGGAATAAGGACATGAAGGAAAATGTAAATGCATGTAACGCACTAATAGATTAATAGTCCTTGTTGTTCCATTTCCAACGACAGGTGGTATGCCATGTGGGTTCTCACGGTTGTGGAATTATGAGGTCATGAAGTTGGAAGCCCCGAAGAATGGTTAAGAAGCCCCTAAATGGTTGCAACAAGAAGTTACAAGTCATTAATTAAAGGGTAAAATGGTTATAACAAGAAAGTACAATTTGGCCCTAAAGTTAAGGAAATAAGTCACATGGACAAGTATAAATACACTTCAATAAGCCTCTCATTCTTACACACAAAATTTCAATGATTATCTATATTTCAAGTGATATTTTGGTAAATATTTTTGTAGCATATCTGAGGTAGTGAAGTCTGAGGTAGTGAAGGGAAGAGAAGAGGAAAATATTCAAACTAACTTTATGAGGTTATCCATGGGTCAAAATGGAGCAAGGCACAGACATCTGTGGGTCATAATAGAGAAAATCACGAACATCCGTGGGTGGATAGTGTGCAAGTCGCAGATCTGTGAAAAGGTCATGAATAAGATGTTATTTTTGGTTTTCTCAAGATGATATGCACCAGGTTGGTATATTGGTATGAGATGATATGCACTATGTCCTTTTCATGAATACATGTATGTATTTTATGTGTTTGTTTTAGGCTTATATCATGAATGGTATGGCACATGCTTAGGGAATGTCTTGGAGGCCTTTTGGTACATGGTTGCACATGGTTGAGTTTCAAGTCTTGGTGATATTGATACATGCTTGATAAATATCCTTGGTACTTGGTTTATGGATGTTATGGTTCATTGTTAGAGGCACATATTTGTGACATTGGCATATACTTGAGGCATATGGAACATGGTATGATACATGCTTGAGGTACATTGTGGAACATGGTTTGGAGATTTGGGCATATTCTTGAGGTACACCTTGGTGATGTTATGGTACATTGATTAGAAAAATATCTTGGCTATATTGGTGTCTAGTTTCATATATGTCATGGTGATGGTATCATATGATTGAGGCCATTCTTGATAAGGTTATGGAACATGTTTGAGGTAAATGCATTTGATGATGTTTTGGTACATAGTTGAGACACATATCTTGATGGTGATGTTAGTACTTGGTTGAGGCACTTAATTGATGATATCATATGGTACATGGTGTATGACATGATCGAGACATATTATGAGGGCTATGGTATATGGTTGATGTACATGGTATGGTACATGTTTCAGTGCATGGTTGACACATGGTATGGTACAAATTTCGATGCATGGTTGATGCATGGTATGATATAGGTTTCAATACATGGTTGATGCATGATATGGTACAGGTTTTGGTACATGGTTGATGTACATGGTTGATGTACATGGTATGGTATATGTTTTGGTACATGGTTGATGTACATGGTTGATGGTTGATGTACATGGTATGGTACAGGTTCTGGTACATGATTAATGTACATGGTATGGTGATGGTTTTGGTATCCATGTGAGTGTATCTCATTACAATTGGTTGATGATGGTATATCAGTGAAAATGACGATGACATGGAAAATGTCAGGTTGGATGATTGGTTGATCATCAGTTACAGGTTGATGTAATAGTGGTAGTCACAAGTTGATGTGACAGTGACAATGACAGTGGTAGTGACATGTTTATGTGATAGTGATAGTGACAGATTGTTGTATTGGTGATAGTGGAAATTATAGGCTGATAAATGGTAGTTATAGGAGGAGTCTACACTTATATTTCATGGAGGTAGGATGAGGCAAGAAAAGGGAGTTGTATCCTCCTTCTGGTTGGTTCTAGAGAACTCAAGGAGTTAGATCTTCCTTCATGTTAGAGCCTGTAAATTAGGGGGTTGTAGCCTCCTCCTAGTTGGTGCTCAAGAAATCAAGGAGTTAGAGATTCCTTCAGGTTGTATCCTATGAACTATGGAGTTGGAGCCTCATTCTAGTTGTATTTGGAGAATTTAGGGAGTTGTATCTTCCTTTAGGTTGGTGTCTGTAAATCAAGGGGTTGGTGCCTCCTTCCAGTTGGTGCTAGAGAATTCGGAAGTTGGTTCTTCCTATGAATGTACTCTTGATATATATCAGAAAACATTCAATGGTTTTCTCCCATTTTGGTTTCCACATAAATTATGGTGTACTATGTATATGTGGTTGTTTATTATGCACTGATGAATGATATTGTTTATGATGAAATAATATACTTATTGCATCAGTGATAAATATTGAATACTGTTGATAAGTTGAAGCTATTGAATACTATTGCTAAAGTTGAAGTTCATATATACTTTGATTGAAAGTGGTAAAATTTTTCATATTGATTCACATCCCCCTCTCAATATTCAAACACCATCCTCTCTTAGCTCATAATCCTTAATTTTCTGCTGAGAAATAACTTGTTGTATTTTTTCTTTTATTTGCACATAATGTTGATTTGATTTTTCAACTTCCAATTTGTTTTCTTTTAAATTAGATGTATATATGCTAATGGACGTAGCATGCATCTCATGCACCCTCCTTTCGAGTGCATCAACCAATTTCTTATTTTTGAATTTTATATGATTTATATCAAAGTCATACTCACTGAGAAATTCCAGCCATCTAATTTTTCTGGTGTTCAAAGTTGGTTGTCCAAAAAAATATTTCAGACCACTATGGTTTGTCCTTAGTTCAAATCTCTTTCCCATATGCTAACACCTCCACATATTCAATTCATGAACTATGGCTGCCAATTCCAAATCATGGGTGAAATAGTGTCTCTCATGTTTCCATTTTGGCTAAGGAATCCTTCAAGCCCTTACTTGTAGGTATCTATGCACACAATGAAATATTCATTTGGTTGGAGAATATTTAATATTGGTGCACTAGTCAATTACTTCTTCAAATGTTGAAACCTTTCTTCACAATCAGAGGTCCACTAAAACTACACACTTTTCTTTTGTAAATAAGAGATTGGACAGGTAATATTTGAAAATCTTTCAATAAATCTTCTATGATAAACTTCAATCCCCATGAATGATCTTAATTCTGAGACACTCTTTGGTGATGACCATCCTTCAATGGATTTTATCTTCTCAAGGTCCACTACTATCCCTTCCTTTGAAATGATATGGCCAAAATAGTGTATCTGCCTTTGATAAAATGAGTGCTTGCTCAATTTTTTCATATAGTTGATTCTCCCTCATACTTGAATCACCATACTCAAGTGTTTCTCATGCTCTTATTTAGAGTTAGAGTAGATAATTATGTCATCGAAGAAGACAATGAAAAATTTATCCAAGTACTTTATACAAATACCATTCATTAAAAACATGAAGATAATTGGTGCATTTGACAACCCAAATGGCACCACTGTAAAATCATAATGGCCATACATTCTTCTAAATGTTGTCTTGTTGATATATTCTTCTCTAATCCTCACCTGATGATTGCCTGAACTGAGGTAAATCTTGGAAAATATATTTGCATCTTTTAGCTGATAACAAATATTATCTATCCTTGGCAAAGGATACTTGTTCTTCATAGTCACCTTGTTCAACTACCTAAAATAAATGCATAGCCTCAAGGTTTCATCCTTCATTTCCACATATAATACTAGGGTACCCCAAGGTGACACACTTGGGAACATATACCCCTTATTCAAAATATCTTCAAGCTACATTTATAACTCTTTCATCTCTAGTGTGCTCATCCTATAAGGAGTCTTGGACACTATGGTTGCTTCAGTAATCAAATTAATGGAGAAATCTACATCTCTTTTTGTTGGCAACCCAGTTGTCTCTCTAAATACATCATAAAATTATTTCAATATAGGTTTATCTTCAATACTTGTCACTCTATTCTTAGTTGCTTCTTCCATGTGAGTTGAATATATTTGACATCCTTTTCTGAAGCTTCTTTTCAACTACAAGGATGCAATTTCTCTGATATAAACTTCCCTTGGAATACCCTGAAATTTCCTCAAGTTCCCTTCTTCATCCAAGAATGTAAATACCTTATTATAGAAATCTAGGACAACATGATGCATATTCAACCAATACATACCAATTAGGAAATCATATGATCCCAAAGGTATGATATTCAAATATGCCTTGGTACTCAGTCCATTCATGTCCATTGAAAAATCCTTAACCATCTCATTGATTCTTCTTTTAGATCCTATAGCTAATTGGACTATCCAATATTTCCCAAGATTGCTTCTTTGCAAGTGAAATATTCCGCAAGATTATGATCTATCTAACTATGACTATTTCTTGAATAAATTAAATTAGCTAGAGGTTGATCATTGATCTTACCTTCCACTTAAATCATGTGAGACTGAAATTCATCTTTTTTGTTATCGAAGGAAGCATATATCATTGGTATCCTTCTACCCATGTCCTCAATTGCATCATCCTGTTGTACATTGTGAAAAATATTCACTCTTTCACCTCTATGAGGGAAATCTCTATACATGTGATCTCCCTCACAACCCCAACATTTAATGGGATGTTGCCTTGGTATTTTTTCCAATGTTTTTGTTATTTTGGACTCATTTTGGATTGGCTTCCCTTGAGAACCATTTCTAAACAATGTTGTCTTATGCCCTTTCTTCCTATACTCCATATTACCTTTCTTCTTGTATTCTCAATCCTTTTGGAAATTTTGTCTTCCTCTATGCTGATCATAGAGGAACTTGGATCTCCGTATTTCTTCCTACAATATCTTGGGATCATCATACTATATCTTATCACTGAATAACAAACGTATCCTACTTAAGAACCATTGAATCTCAATTTTCTTATTCTTAATGAAGTTAATAGATCTCAACATATCTATGAATATTCTCGCATACTCATCCATGGTCATGCTTCAAATATTGAGTTCAAAGAACTCGTTCATCTTCCTATAATAATAATGCTTGGAAAAGTATTTATTATGAAAGTACTTATTGAACCCCCTCCAAGTAATCTTCTTCTCATCAATGTGATTTACTTTCACAAACTAGTCCCATCACATTGATGCTTTTCCCTTGAGCTGGTAGATTACAATTCTTCCTTATAATTGTGAGGAATAATTGTGCAATTGAAAGTATTTCCTCATTCCCAATATCCAAGTCTTTGTATATTCATATTTATTTTTTTCACCATCAAAGGTAGGAGGTTTTATCTTCCTTATTTCTCCTTGTAGTTCATATACCCTATACCTTCTTCTATGCGTTCTGAGAGGAGATAAAATTGGATTGGTTTAGTTATTCTAACAGAGTGTCTTGGTGAGTGGTGATGATTCCTACCAGCACTCATAGACACTTCCTTTTTGGCATGAGACTTGTGATTCTTTGAATTGCTTGAATTTTTTGCCTTATCCACCCTTTTCTCTATCCTATCCAAGCTATGCAATAACTTGATGTTGAAGCCATTATGTTGATCTTGAGATTTCATAATCCTCTCATTATCAAATTTATAGCTCAACACATCACTTTGTAGACTCTTTATAGCCTCAACCATATTTATTATTTCCTATTTTCCTTCTCCATGCCCATTTGATTATGTCCCTGCATTACCCATGCTCACATACAACCCCCTGGCTTCATCTTCATGGTTGTAATTTCTCTATGCATATTCCATGAATTTGGTCCCTTTATTGAATTCTTATTTGTTCTATTTGTTCCTTTTGTTCTGCAAAATGTGCATGCAATAGGATTTTTTGGACAAAATAATTCAATCGATCTACATAAATTATGCACAATTATTCCCTTTAAGTGCACCATAATTCTTCTTTCTAATTTCTTGTGAGTTTTACTACTCAATTCACATTTATGGGTGAATATCATGATTCCTCTATCCAATACCTTCCCAATGATCATCTTATTATTCAATTATGAGATATGATCAACAAGTTATAGCCGCTTAAATATTACCCATTTACTCCTTTTGTACACTTTTAAATCTAGTGCAACTTCAACCTTGTTCTCGCATCCCTACACCAAATACGTTGGGATTTAATAGAATCTCAATGGGGTTTATTCATGCTTTCATGTTGAGAAATATGACCTAGTTTGACCTTCATCCAACATCCAAGTTACTTGTTACAAATTGCTAAACTTTTGTCTATTTTCCCTTTTTAGCACTAAATGCTACAAGTGTCTGACTTCTCATCATGTACACAATTAGGAACCCATATTCCTAATATAGCTCCATAGATTTATTCTATGCTTGAATATATTTCCATTGACTACCCCTGTGCACAAAAATGACTTCTGCACGGGGAGTTATTCCCTCTGGAAGTAAACTAGTATTGAAAAATTACCTTGCAATGTTTAGCCTATAACTTCCTCATACAAGTTATGTTTTGTGAATAGATTATCTCATTGGAAAGATATCTTCGAGATCCTTTATTTGTGATACAAAAATAAAGTGTACCTTGACACACTCTATTATCATGGTTTTTTATTGCCTGAAAATGTTGTTTAGGCCTTCAAAATCGTCCTACAAGTTTATGACCTGCAAATCACTATACATTTTAGATAATTTTGACTGATTTCTATTGAATCGACAATTGATCTGGTGTTTTGAGTCCACCTTTCACCCTGAGGTGATGCCATGTCAATGCCCTAGACTGCTTGGCCTCTCTCTCTCTCTCTCTCTCTCTCTCTCTCTCTCTCTCTCTCTCTCTTATATCTTTTTTACCCCTTTACGCTAGCCATAAACATCAATAAAATCTTGAATTTTACGGGCCCCACCTACCCAACTGGCACATATCCAACCCATATGGGAATATGGTTCCACCTTGAGTGTCTAATTTCCATGTGGCACCTCTTCAATATTTTTGGGGATGAGCAGGTCCCAATCCACACTTTTACCTTGGTGGGCATGAACTTGCACATTTTCTAGATCCAACAATTGAGAATGGGCGAGATCGATGACAGAGAAGCCATGTCACATACCAAAAGTGCACGAGGTTTAAAAAAAATTTGGGTCATGACATTCCAAACCACTTTCTACGTGGCATGATCTATGTGTTGTCACATGGTAAAGGGTTGTGAGCCAAAACTACTTAGCCTCCCATGCGACAATGGTTTATGGTATTGACTATACCACTATCTCATGTGGCTTCCATGTGACTTGCCACCATGCCTCCAACTGTCACCATGGACCTACCACCATGGCAGTCCATGTCACCTCTACCACATCACCGCCATGTCACTGTCACATGGCTTCCATGTCATGCTGATGTCACATATGGAAAACTACCCAAATTTTGAATTTTTATCCAAAATTACATAATTTTTAAATTTCTACCCGAGCCACCATTGAAATATGAAATTAATCTTACCTTGTTCAATTTCATCCCTTCCACACACGACTCATTAACATTTCGGGCCATGAATTTTACTCGAATTCTCTCATGAATTGGAATCTTTTACCTAATTTCGCCTTTTCCATGGTTACTCTATAATTCCAAAATTCTACCAATTACATGGCCAAAAATACCCAAATAGTGGTTATAAATTGGGAATTTTAATTATTGGGCTCTAATCCTTCAATTTTCTCATGCATTTCTTCAAATTTCATTGGATTAATTTTGACAAACATGTTGCAGACATACTCAGAACTTTAATTTCTGCAATTCAGCTTTTGTGTGCTACCATATGGCCCCATGCAGACTTAGTATTGAACCTAGAGCTCTGATACTATAATGTAACATCCCCAACCCCAAGATGATCCACACCAAACAAATGTTTTCCCTTTGATACCATTTTAGTAAACAATATACCTTGCATATGAATATAATTATGCAGTTATAACAATATTTTATACATTCATACAATTATGGACATTTTCAACAACATAATTAATATAAACATAAACACAATAATTAACATATAAGAAAACATAAGACAACACTTATATTTTGTTGTAAATCATCAACTACACGTAGACCTCAGATGTTCCTTCGAGCCATAGACCACACTGCTCATAATTTATGAGCAGTAAGTCACCCCCGAGCTAGCGCTAGGATTCCATCAGGGAAAAGGTTACCTAAGCCAAACTAAGGTATTACTAACAACACAATAATGCATAATCTTAGTTTCAAACTCTAGCAATATTTCCCATTTCACATCCTCTCATTCCCCACAACTTGTTCCACCCTAGGAATTGTACCCTTTCTCTACTCAACAATCCATCAAATGTCCCACTTCCCTTCTAGGGCTTCAACAATAGGTCAGATAGGAAGTATCAAAGCTCTATGGCACCTAAAACAAAAGGCTTCTCAAGGGTTCAATGCCCACTATCCTAGCACACAACAAAACTATACCAACAATTCTCTCACCTAGATAAAATTTCTCCACAAGCCTAATAACATACTTCTTCAACCCAAACCACCAAGGATTTACAGGGTAACTAACTTCAAATTACACTCCAACAAAGGTATCGATGATGGATGGAATGAGTGAGTGAATGATGGAAGAATGATGGAATTACTCTAATCCCCATCAATATATTTGCATGATATTAACTTGACACTTGTCACCTTATGAACTATCTTTCAACCCACTTGGTGATACATTCCCAGCCTTTAGGAACTTAAGATAAAATATATCACATGACTTTGGACTTTAGGAATAATATTATTTATTCCTTGGATTAAGCCCCTTTTCCTCTCAAGACCTTAGCCCCCTTTCACTCTCATGGATTCATATCCCCCCATACTCTTTCATTTGGCTTGGTATGAAATAATGATGTATTTTATTAACATAATCAAGTGTGATTACATATTACAATGATAGGCAAACTAGCCTTTTAGCATCTAGTCGGTTTGGCTTAATAATCACATAAACACTCTAGCCTCAAAACATATATACAAAGGCACTCTGGCCCAAAACATCCTGGCTCACCAACTTATAAATCATGTGTACATTTACAATTAGTGTTCGACCTAGGGGTATTAGACCATTGGACTCCACTTTTGTCTCATTGCCCCTACCACAACATAAATAAAAGCATAAGAATGAGAAATAGGTTTTGAATTGGACTACACATGTCGCGAGAGATTGAATTGGCATTACAACATGTTCAACCTTAGATCTCGGGACTATTTTTATTTTTATATTATTGGTTGGATAAGCCCATTATTTGTAAGCATACTATCTATCTCATATATATACCAAGGAGATCTAGTTTTAAGGATCATCTTATCTTGTGCATTTGATATATTGTAAAAGGAGTTTGCCCATATGAAGAGTGTTGGAGTTACTTAACACACACCTAGGATTTATTTTTTCTAAGTTTTTTCCTTGTTTATTAGTCATAATTAGTCATTATCTAGTCTCCTATATTTTAGGGGAGAATATTCCACCTGGAGAATATTCTCTTTCAGTTGACACTTCAGTTTGACTAGTTGAATTGAGTTTAGATGCTGCATTGGTTTTGTCACCATGAAACATTGGGATCATCACCATGATAATGTGCACTTTCCTTGGGATCATCAAAAGACTGGCACATTACCCTCGATTCCTTGATCTACTCCTCAGTACTCTATGTTCAGTCAGTTAACTGAAGACTAGTTGACTAGTTAACTCAGTTAGGTAGTATTTCACTCCCATAACTGCCTGAGAGACTAGACTAGGTGGAAGTTCACTCCCATAACTATTGGTGTGTTTCCAGATAACTCTATACCACCACTATGGTGCATTGGTTCTCCTCCATCATACATTCATTGAGTTATACAGAGTATATCATGTGTAAATTATTCATTATTCAGGACGGTTAATGAGAAATCTTCCATTCTTTCTCTCCTTGTTCTTTCTCAATTTATCTCTACAAATGTTTGTAGTATTTTCTATCTAGATCTATTATGTGCAGTTTCAACACGTTTACATGGTATCAGAGATGACAAACTTCTAATCAATGTTACACCATTTTTTTTTGCAAGTACAAAAGATTGAAGACAATGGAAAGATGGATTTCCAAAAAGAATTCATTCTTACACCTTACAACTACTTTGCATGGAAGGAAAAAATAGCCATACATATCTGAACCAGAGGATTGTACAGGTTAAACTTGAATATAGATACAGAACCGACATCATCCATATAAATATCCAAGTACATAAATCGAATTGATGAAGCACTCGGAACAATTTACAGTCTTATTTCTCTTGATCTCCTTTTTCACATATCTTCCTGTAAGACTCCCAATGAATCCTAAACGACCTTAGAAGGGATATTTGGAAAACAATATGAGATTAGGGGACACATGATGGAGGTGAAATTTCGCACATTGGATCCAAAAAGCTTCGACAATATCCAAGATTTCTTTACAAAATTCAAGGATTTACTGTCACAACTCAAAACTTGCGGGGATGATAAATCTACGGAGGAGAAACAAATGGTTCTCACCATTCTCTCCAAAATTGTTCCTGAATTCTATGTATTCATATCCACATTCCATTCTTTCATATTCTCATCTAGATCCACCTGTAAGATGCCTTCTCTTGAGGACTTTATCAAATCCCTGACACAAGAGCAAACCAAGCTCATCAACATGGGAAAAATGAAATTCCCAAAGGCGCATGCACTCACTATGCAATATGGCAGCCAAAAATATAAAGATAAATACAAAAATAAATCTCATGCTCATCCGAAGAATGGAGGGTACAAAAAACCCTTCATCGATGCCTCCAGATCCAAAGGGGAAAAGGGAATAAAAGGGGAGAAATGCACATACTGTCACAAAGGATTCCATCTAGAACCTGCATGCATGCAAAAAAAAGTAGATATAATGACTCAAATACTTAAAAAAAACAACCTTGGAGATAACATCCCTGAGGGTGCTAAGAAGAAGAAGCCAGAAGATTAGAATCCCAAGAAAGGCAACTCTAGCCATGCCTTGATTTCCATCAACTCCTATCCCAATGCTTGGATCATAGATTCAGGATCATCAAATCACATGGTTGCCTCAAAATAAGTATATTCTTTATTGGATGCATGCAAAGGTCCTCTTGTTCTAATGGGGGGAAACTCTTATGTTGAAGTCACCGACAAAAGAAGGATTGAACTCACCAAGGGAAGCTTCGAGAATGTGTTGCACGTTCCCAAAATTTCCGTCAAACTTCTCTCTGTGTATCAGATGATGAATTCAGATACTGGAAAGAAATTCATATTCACACCAAATGTCATGGACATCTATGACATGCAAACCAACTCCAGGGCTGTTACCGGTGAGGTAAATCATAATTCTAGATTGTATACATTTTTTGAATTCATTGAACCTGATTCTTCTTTACTGCTTACTCATGCTGATGAAAATAGTAGGATATGGCATGAAAGGTTTGGACATTTTAATTTTAGATACATGCAACAACTTAGCAAGAAAATATTGGTTGATGGTCTACCAGACATCCATTTCTCCAAGGGAGTATGTGAGGGATGTGTTCTCGAAAAATACCCTTAAGAGATATTTTACAAAGGAAAGTCCTAGAGAGCTTTCGTACCTTTATATCTGATTCACAGTGAACTTATGGGTCCTTTTCTGCATCCATATATCAGCAAAGTGAGGTTTGTTCTCATTTTTGTTGATGATTTCTCATGTTTTACATGGATATACTTTCTCAGGAAAAATATGAGGTCTTTGAACACCTCAAAGATTTCAAAGCCCTGGTTGATACACAGTCTGGAAAGAAGATCAAATTCCTTTGAACTGATAATGAGGGATAATATGTAAATCATGAGATACATAATATTTTCCATGAGGCAGGGATTCAGTTGCATCACACAGTTCCCTATACTCCGCAACAAAATAGAGTCGCTGAGCGGAAAAAGAGATCTCTAAAGGAGATGGCATCTTGCATGTTGCATGAAAAGTCACTACCAAATAGACTATGGGCTGAAACACCTAATTGTGAAGCATACATCCAAAACATATCTCCCCATAGACCTATCAAGGATACAACCCCCTGCGATGCTTGGAGCGGCCTCAAACCGGAAGTGACCCACTTTCGCATTTTCGGTTCACGTGCATGGGCTCAGATTCCCTATCAAAAGAGGAAGGCTCTTGATCCACAAAGAATTGCGTGTATTTTTGTTGGATACCTCGACGGTGTGAAGGGATATAGGCTTATTGATCTTTCCTCGAATTGTCTCATCATTGAGCATAGTGTCCAATTTGAGGAAAGTGTCTCATATGTACCTCAGTAGTCGCATGCAGATAGCTTCATTCTTCCACCTGTCTAAGATGATGATTAGGCACATGGTGACTCTTCTTCAGAGGACTCAGATGATTTAGATTCAGAGTCAGTATAGTCAGATGCATATTCAGAGCATCCAGATGCAGTTGTAGACCTAGAGAAGAGGCCCAAGTGGGCACATACTACTCTTTAGGATGCAGGGGATCTCATTGGTGATCCAACCAATACTAGGAGGACTCGATATCATTTCAAGAAGCCTCCTATTACACTCACTTCCACTGAATCATTTCCCTCCAAGCATCGTTTCTTGGTTCAGTATTTATATCCACAGTTTTATGGCGAGGCTATTGGAAATCCCTTTTGGGAATCCACCATGCAGGAGGAGTACAACTCCCTCCTCGAGAACCATACTTGGGATCTGGTTCCCCTTCCTTCTGGGAGGAAAATTGTCATATCCATATGGGTCTACAGGACCAAGAGAGCAGTGGATGGATAGATTAGTAGATACAAAGCTAGGATTGTTTCCAAAGGCTTTCAGGAGGTGCATGGTATTGACTATTATGAGACCTTCGCTTCAGTAGAGAAGATGGATTCCATACAATTGACATTGTCCATTGCGGAAGACAAGGGATGGGAAGTACATCAGATGGACATGAGGAATGCATTTCTTTATGGTGATCTCTCAAAGTATATGGAGAAGCCCCAGGGATTTATGCAGGACTCATCTTTGGTCTTTCGACTGAATAAGTCCCTTTATGGTCTCAAGTAGGCTCCGAGGGCATGGTATGCCAAGATGGACTCCTACCTGTTGTCACAGAACTATGTACATTGTAAATCAGACCCAAATGTCTACATGCTCAGAAAAACTGATTCACTTCTACTCTTATTTTTGTATGTTGATTATTTTATGATCACTGGTTGCTCGACTTCAGCGACTGCTACAGTCAAGAGGATTCTACATTACAGGTTTTTTATGATGAACATGGGTCTGCTACACTTCTTCCTTGGACTTGAGATGAGTCAGGATGCATCATGCATCAAATTGTCTTAGGCCAAGTATGCACGAGATCTCCTTGAGAGATTTCACATGACAGACTGCAAGTCTACTTCGACTCCTTTCCTATCAGGAGTCAAACTTGTGGATGGAAGGGAGACTCCACTAGTTGAAAACAAATTGTACAGACAACTAGTGGGGATTTTTTTGTATCTCACACACTCCATACAAGGCCTCTCCTATGTATTTGGCATATTTTCCAAGTTCATGCAGGAGCTGCATGAGCTACATTGGAAGGCTGCAAAGCGTATACTTCGATACATACATGGCACCATCGCCTTTGGGATTCATTATACAGTAGAATATATAATATATCTTATTGGGTTTACTGATTTTGACTGGGCTGGTGATAGCAATGATCGCATGTCCACTTCTGGTTACTCACTTCGTCTTATTTTTGGGCCTATCTGTTGGTCGAGCAAGAAGAAAGCTGCAATTTCTCTATCTTCAGCCAAGGCAGAGTACAAAGGGGTAGTTAACATAACCATTTAGGCTATGTGGCTACAACATTTTCTCACTGAGTTGGGCATTCAATTTCATCGGTAGATTGTCATTTGGTGTGACAACCAGAGCATTCTGAAGTTCTACAGAGATCGAGTTCAGAGGCAGCAGATGAAGAACATCGAGATCCACATGCACTACAGATAGGACTTAGTACACGATGGTATCATTGACATACACTTATGTCCTTTAACAGAACAGACAACAGACATCTTCACCAAGACCTTCACTGAGCATAAGTTCCATTCTCTATGAGTTGTCTTGGAGTGAAGGACACAGTTGCCTAGCAACTATAGTTCTTCTTTTTACATACATTGTACCTTGAGGGGGGGTTTTCCCATGAGGTTTTCCCTCTTTCCTCACTTTATTTTAGTGTATCTTTTGTATTTGGGTACCTAACATGGCCTCGTTGTCGGGACCCATTCTTTATTTTCACCATAGTGATGTTCAGGGGGGGTGTTGGAGTTACTTCACACACACCTAGGATTTCT
>ML789904.1:92866-116222 GCA_009831015.1 Picea engelmannii | reverse complement strand
TTAATTGAATACTAGTTGACTAGTTAACTCAGCTAGGTGGCAGTTCACTCTCGTAATTGCCTGAGAGACTAGAATAGGTGGAAGTTCACTCCCATAACTGTTGGTGTGTGTCCAGATCACTCTATACCACCACAATGGCTTATTGGTTCTCCTCCAATGTGCATTCATTGATCTATATAGAGTATATTGTGTGTAAATTATTCATTATTCAGGACGGTTAATGAGAATTCTTCCATTCTTTCTCTCCTTCTTCTTCTTTCTCAATTTCTCTCTGCAAATGTGTGTAGTATTTTCTAGTTATATCTATTCTGTGTAGGTTCAACACATTTACAAAGAGGCTTCTTATTTATTCACCATTTCACTTGATTTATGCGTTACAGTACTAAATTGGGTTTTCCATAACATTTGGTATTAGAGTGGATGCTCCTTGTTTTGGCTCTCTCAAATGAGTCATATTACCAATTTTTCTCTAATTTTTGTATTATTTTTAGTAAATGAAATTTTCAGGTGGAAAGAGGACATAAGAAAGTACATTGGATAAAAATTTCAGAATATGATTCAATAAATTTTTGTAGTTACAGGTTGTTAGAGTTAGTGTTTTTTTTTAGTCCTCAAACTAGGCTTAAACAAATGGTTTTGGTGAAATAGTCATATATGAAGATTGCAAGGTCCACTTTGAGTGACACTACTGGTATTGGAAAAAAGATAGAATAACAGTTTTTAGGTCAAAATTTCACACTTGTGAGGGAAATATTAGCAACATGGAATTCCATGCAAATTTTCTCTCCCCAAATAGGAAAAAAATAATAAGTTCAATTCCACCATAACATTTTATTTGAAGGTCCAAATTAAATGGGATTAGTGGGAGCCTAGACTAAATTTGGGAAGATAATTTATTGGATCTCTATAAGGGAACTTCAAAGGTGATCATTCAACATGAGGCGTGTCTTTTGTAGCCTAAACATTTCTATATCCATGAGCAAACAAAATGGTTTCAAAAAAAAAGTAACACCTTAACCTAATAGCCTTAACAATTGCAGATGAAGTGAGGTTTAGAATCTAAATTTAATACCAAGTTGAAAAAGGTTGGTAGGGGGCATTAGAAATTAGTCACATAAAATGAGTAGGAGTAAGTAGCTTTCATACTCACCTTTATTATTTTTTACCACAACTAGTATTTTCATATCTATTATGTCCTAACACCAAACTGCAATCTAAAGTGGTTAGATCCCTTAAGCAGGAAATATTGTTTAGAAAAAAACATGAAATTTCATATAATCATATTTGGACCCTAAATAGTAAAGGAAATACTATGTCATCTAGATCCATTGGAAAAATCATGAATTGTTTCCTCTTTGTTTTACAAAATTGAAAATATGAAACTCAATATTTGACCAAAATAATAATACCATATCCATCTTCTCTTTATATATTCTTAGGAGGGAAATTCATAAATATTGTTGGCTTTCCAGATGTTTCTTGATTCAATAGAAATTGGAGCCTCATGAGTGACATGAAGGCATTGTAATCATAATGGTAATCCCATCCCTCTTCCCTTGATTATTTTTAACAAAAATTGTTAGTGTTTGTGTCTTTCCCATTGGACTGCAAATTCCTAAGTTTCTCAACTTATTTGAAAATTTATTGGGACTGATTTCAAATAAAGATCCCAGAAAATTATTCAAAATGGTATCTGGTTATGGTCACCTTAGAGGAATCTTGCTTATCTATATTCTTGAAGGTGGATACCTGATGCAGGAGCATCGTCAGCAAGCACACGTGGCAGGACAACTCAGCACCTGGGGATCATTTCAGAATCTGAAATGCTGGGAGTTACTACAAATCTTTTGGAGCTGATTGGAAAAACAAAAGAATATCAAGTGCTTGGAAGTTGATGATCACGAGTAATCTGGGAGTTTCACTCCTAGCCTTGAATGTAAACAAACTTAGGTAGCAGTTAGGTTTTCATTTCGAGTATATGAGTGGTCGGGGGGAACCCTAAGAGCCCTCTAAGATAAATAGAGGTTTTGTATGCCCAAATGGGGCTGTTGCGAGTTAGTGGGAGATTTCTGAGTTTTAAATTGTTGTTTGATTAAAGATGTATCCATTTTTATTTTGAATGAATGTAATAGAGGAAAATTGATCCAATGTGTGGATGTTGTTATTGCTTGCAAATTTCCTATTATTGTTGTTTCCATAAATGCATGTATGAAACTATGGTATGTTAGTATAAGTTTCAATTGTTTCTCTCATGAGAGTTTTGAGTGAAAGGAGTGCACATAATCTGCAAGGATTGCGTTGACAGAGGTGAGTTAACCTTAGAGAAGCTCATGAGAGATATCGTTGAATATTCACCAACAGAAGTGAAAGTAGTGCATAGGAAGAACTCTATGTTGATTTCATAGAGAGAGAGAGAGAGACAGAGTTACTGAACACTCTGTAAGGATGAGATCTGCAAGGTGTGCATTGAGAAAAATGAGAACGCTAGGAGGGAGAGAAGAATTTATTTTCAATAAATCCTTCATATCTGAGTCGATCGAAATCCATGGAACGCAAGGATTTTGTGGGAAGTCGAAATATTCATGAAGACTAAGATCAGGAGAGATAGAGCTTTCCATAAGTGCATACGAGGTCCAAGATATTTACTCGTAGGAGGAACAAAGGCTGAGGCCTTTGGATACCTAGAAAATATTCTAAGGCAGAGAAAGTCAGAATCTCAGGAGGGAAAAGTGACAGTGGTTGTTGGATCATCGATTTAGATGACCAACAGTCGTTCGATCAAATCAAGGTGCATGAGCCTTAGAGTTTCACACATGCAAGAGAGGGAACTTTCCAAAGTTCTGAAGTCTCGAAGTAATTTGGGACCATCCGATCGTCCAAAGTAAATCTGAACCCTTCGATCATCCGAAGAAAATCTCAAGCATCGAATTGTACGAAGTAGATCTGAACCATCAGATCTGAAGAATAGGTGGTATGAATCTGTGGATCCTGGATAAAGACCCAAAGTAAACATCAATCGCCTGATCCAGAGGGCAGGTGGAATAAATATGTGGACTCCGAGTAAAGACCTGAAGTAAATATCAACCATTCGATTCGAGAGAGTTATATTTGAATAGTTGGTTTGGAAGAGATAGATCTCAACTGTCAGTCCAGAAGCATCGTCAAGATCATAATATTGAAGGTCACGCTCGATTTTGGGGCCAGAAAGTGCCCGGACGTTAAAATTTTGAGGGCGGGCCACAATCGAAACCACAGTATTGGTGAAGAGGTATGTGGTGCTTTGTAGTGAAATGCGGGGTGAAAAGCGGGTTGGCCTAAAACCACCCTTGGATGTGCCCTTAATTGCTTATTTCTATAAGGTCACAACCCAGGGACATATGAAAGAAAGGGCTAATGAAAAAGGAGCTAGCACCTGAAAATTGACGTTTCAGAAGTGCGTAGACAGATGTCGCGGGTATCATAGGACCTGAGCCTTAGTAGAAAAGGGGGCCTGTGTATAATTGTTTTGTGTTCAATAAGGAGCCTGAAGGGTTGATCTGACTCAGAAGGAAGAAAGATCCTTGATTAGGAGGTCGCATAACCCTTAGGAGAGAAGGGGGGGGGTGCATCAAAGGGTATCAAAGCTGAATTTTTTCTTGCATAAAACAGTCAAAGGAGAGGAGACAAAATAAGTGAAATTTGTACTCTATGTGTGAGAGATAGCCAACACAATGCCATCGAGGAGCCGAGGGGAGCCACCTTTAGCCAATCGGGCTGTAGAAATTGAAATGCAATAAAATAGTGCAATATTAGAGGTGATGGAGGCAGTGCAAAGAAACGCACTTGATGTTGGAGACATTAGTGATGCAAAGAGTGAAGAAGTGGAAGTCAAAGAAGCTACAGGAGAGAATGTTTCCAAAGAATGCTTGCTGAGAGTTGTTTTTATATTGGGAGCCAGAGCCAAGATATAGGTCCCAAGGTATGAAGGAAATTTGGATGCTAAAGAGATGCTGGATTGGATAAGATCCATGGACAAATATTTTGAATATGAAAATGTTGATGAAGAGAAAAGGGTGAGACATGTTTTCACCAGGCTAAAAGGACATGCAACACTATGGTGGGATGAACTATAGGTTGAGAGGAGAAGCAAAGGAAAACAAAAGATAAAGAATTGGGATAGAATGGTAGCCAAGATGAAGGCTAAATTCATGCCCAAAGATTATAAGATCAATCTGTTCAGGAAGTTGCAAAACCTGAGGTAGAAGGACATGACAATTAAGGAGTACACAGAGGAGTTCTACAAGCTGAACATCAGAACTAGACAAAGAGAGAAAGGTAAATAAAAAGTTTCTAGATATATAAATGGCCCGAGGTATGAAATCTAGGATGAGATCAACATGATTTCAGTAAGGACAGTGGAGGATACTTATCAGTTTGTAGTGAAGGCAGAGGAGAAGTTGGCCAGAAAACAAAGCCAACTAGGCAGAGGTAGAAGCCCAGTCTCAAACAAAGGCAAGGGAGTTTCCCATGACAAGGCACATAAATCCAAGGACGATATTGAGAAACCACATAGTCACTCGAAAAGAGGAGGAAGTTCTTGAGGAAGACAAAGTGGTGGAAGAATTTCTTCTAGAGGAAGAGGTAAAGGAGGAGAAGTAAGGTGTTATGCCTGTGGAAAGACAGGGCACATGTCTTGGGAATGTCCCGAGAAAAATAAATAAGGAGGAGGTGAAGCTCACATTTCAGTAGCACAAAGAAGGAATTTTGAAGAAGAAGGAGCAGAGTATGGAACATCCCTGATGTTGAGAAAGGTTCTCTTAAAACCATAGGAAAAAGTTGAAAAGCTAGTGTAGAGGAAGAGTCTCTTCAGGACATCTTGCAAGACTAAAGACAGAGTATGCAAGGTGATAATTGACAGTGGGAGCACTGATAACTTAGTATCCATAGAGATGGTGGATAAATTGGAGCTGGAGACAACTACACATCTGAATCCATACAAAGTCTCATGGTTGCAGAAAGGACACCAGGTAATGGTTACTAAATAATGCTTAGTTAAATTTAAGATAGGAGGATATAGAGATGAAATTATATGTGATGTAATTCCCATGGACGTATGCCATATTTTTTTGGGAAGACCATGGCAGTTTGAGAGGAATGTCATTCATGATGGGAGGAAGAATACATACACCTTGGAGAAGAATGGTAGGACACACATGTTGTTTCCAATAGAGGACAAGAAAGTGAAAGAGGAAGCCAACACAAGCATACTTCTCATGAGTGAGAAGGAACTCCTGAATGAAGTTAAGAAAGAACTGTTGATGTAGTTTGTTGTGGAAAGGAAACCCAGATTTATCCTTACAATTAATTTGATGGATGATTTGCCTAAATAAGTTCAGGAAATGTTGGATAATTTTGCTGACATAGTGGTGGATGAGTTGCCTAACTCATTGCCACCTATCAGAAGTATCAACCATCATATTGATTTGATACCAGGAGCAAGTCTGCCAAAAAAAGCAACATACAAATTGAGACCTCGAGAGAATGAGGAGGTAAAGAACCAAGTCGAGGAATTGTTAAACAAGGGCTTGGTCAGAGAGATCTTGAGTCCATGTGTAGTAACAACTGTGTTGATTCCAAAGAAGGATGGAGGATGGATAATGTGTACAGACTCAAGATCCATTAACAAGATCACCATCAGGTATCGGTTCCCTTTGCCAAGAATGGATGACTTAATGAACTGTTTAAGTGGATAAAATTTATTTTCTAAGATAGATTTGAAAAGTGGATATCACCAGATAAGGATGAGAGAAGGTGATGAATGGAAACATCCTTTAAAACAAATGAAGGTTTGTATGAGTGGCTTGTTATGCCATTTGGATTAACAAATGCCCAGAGTAATTTTATGAGGTTGTTGAATGAATTACTAAAAGTTTTCATTGGAAAGTTCGTGGTTATATATCTAGATGATATTCTGATCTTTAGTAAGACTAAAGAGGAACATTTGAGACACCTGACACTAGTGATGAGGAGACTACAACATGAGAAGTTGTTGATAAAACTGAAGAAGTCCTCTTTTATGAAGACTTAACTCATTTACTTGGGTTTTTTGATCTCCTCAAATGAACTGAAGATGGATCTAAGAAATGACAGAATGGTTGTCACCAAAGAGTATGTTTGAGGTAAGAAGCTTTCATGGATTAACAAGTTTCTATTTGAAGTTCATTAGAAATTTCAGTGGAATTTGTACACCAATGATGGACACAATGAAGAAGAAGCACAAGTATTTTAAATGGATAGAGGAGGCTGAGAGGAGCATCAATATACTAAAGGAGAAAATAATAGAATGACCAATTCTGATCTTACAGAATTTTGGGAAGACATTTCAAGTGAGATGTGATGCAAGTGGAGTTGCAATTGGAGTAGTTTTGAGCCAGGATAATAGACTAGTTTCCTATTTCAGTGAGAAGATGAATGAGACTAAGATAAAATACTCCACATATGGTAAGGAGTTTTATGCCATAATTCAATCCTTGAAGAAATGGAGACATTAACTTGTTCCACAGGAATTTGTCTTGTATAGCGACAACCAAGCTTTACAATTCATAACCAGACAGGAAAAATTGAATCAAAGGAATGAAAAGTGGATTGAGTTTATGAATAATTTTACTTTTCTCATAAAACATATTGTTGGGAATGCTAAAAAAGTTGTTGATGCATTGAGCAAAAGATGTTTGATTCTGCAAGAGTTTTAGGTGAAGACCTTAGGGTTTGAACACCTTAAGGAAATGTACAATGATGATCAGATTTCAAGGAAGCATGCAAACCATGTGTGAATCCTGTGCTGAGAGATAGGAGCCAATATAAAGAGTATATGATTCAAGAGGGATTGGTCAACGAGCACATGTGGTAGGACAACTCAGCACCTGGGGATCATTTCAGAATCTGAAATGCTGGGATTTGCTACAAATATTTTGGAGCTGATTGGAAAACCAAAAGAAGATAAAGCACTTGGAAGTTGATGATCACGAGTGATCTGAGAGTTTCACTCCTAGCCTTGAATGTAACCTAACTTAGGTAGCAGTTAGGTTTTCGTTTCGAGTAGACGAGTAGTCGAGGGGAACCCTAAGATCCCTCTGAGATAAATAGAGTTTTTGTATGCCCAAATGGGGTTGTTGTGAGTTAGTGGGAGATTTATTATTTTTTGGTTGTTGTTTGATTAAAGATGTATCCATTTTTATTTTGAATGAATATAACAGAGGAAAATTGATCCAATGTGTGGATGTTGTTATTTCTTGAAATTTCATGTTATTGTTGTTTCTGTAATTGAATGTATGAAACTGTGATATGTTAGTATAAGTTTCAATTGTTTCTCTCAGGAGAGTTTCAAGTGCAAGGAGTCCACATAGCCCACAAGGAGTGCATTGACAGAGGTGAGTTAACCTCAGAGAAGCTCAGGAGAGATACCTTTGAATCTTCACCAACAGAAGTGCAAGGAGTGCACATGAAGAACTCTATGTTGAGTTCAGAGAGAGAGAGAGATTTACTGAACACTCTATAAGGAGGATATCTGCAAGGTGTGCATCGAGCAAAAGGAGAATGTTAGGAGGGAGAGAAGAATTTCTTTTCAAGAAATCCTTCGGATCTGAGTTGATCGAAATCCCTGAAATGCAAAGAGTGTGCAGGAAGTCGAAATATTCACAAAGACTAAGCTCAGAAGAGATAGAGCTTTCCAAAAGTCCAGAAGAGGTCCAAGAGATGGACTCATAGGAGGAACAAAGGTCGAGGCCTTTAGATACTTATAAAATATTCTAAGTTAGAGGAAGTCAGAAGCTCAGGAGGGAGAGCAACAATGGTCGTTGGATCATTGATTTAGAGGACCAAAAACCATTTGATCAAATCAAGGTGCGTGAGCCTTAGTGTTTCGCACATGTAAGAGATTGAAACTTCAAAAGTTTTGAAGTCCTGAAGTAATTTGGGACCGTCTGATCATTCGAAGTAAATCTCAATCGTCCGATCATCCAAAGAAAATCCCAAGCGTCAAATCATCCGAAGTAGATCTGAACCACCAGTTCTAAAGAAAAGGTGGCATGAATCTATGGATCCTAGGTAAACACCTAAATTAAACATCAATCATCTGATTCAGAGGGAAGGTAGCATAAATTCGTGGACTCTGGGTAAAGACCCGAAGTAAATATCAACTATCCTATTCGGGAGAGTTAGATCTGAATCATTGGTTTGGAAGAGATAGATCTCAGTCGTCAGTCCAAAAGCATTGTCAAGATCGTAATATCGATGGTCATGCTCGACTGCGGGGCCAGAAAGTGCCCAGACGTTAAAATTTTGAGGGTGGGCCACAATCAGAACCATGGTATCGGTGAAGAGGTACGTGGTGCTTTGTAGTGAATTGCAGGGTGAAAAGAGATTTTTCCTAAAACCACCCTTGGACGTGCCCTCAATCACATATTTACGTAAGGTCACAACCTGGGGCCATATGAAAGAAGGGGCTAATGAAAAAGGAGCTAGCTCCTGAAACTTGATGTTTCAGAAGCACGTAGACAGAGGTCGCAAGTATCACAGGACCTGTGCCTTAGTAGAAAAGGGGGCCTATGTATAATTATTTTGGGTTCAATAAGGAGCCCAAAGGGTCCATCTGACTCAAAAGGAAGAAATATCCTTGACCGGGAGGTCGCGTAACCCTTAGGAGAGAAGAGGGGGTTGCATCAATACCATTTCGTGAGGTTCTATTTCTAGTGGTGTAAGATTCTGTTAAAATCAATGAAAATTATTGGCCTTTGTTGTGCACACAATGGTGCATCCATTCTCATATTGTATGTATACAACAATTCTTTGGGGTGATATTTCACCTCGGGGAAAGAGAAAACTACTATACAACTATTTATTAATCTCTGTTAATGGGGTTTTATTAAACTACAATATTTTTCATTGCTTCTAAAGGCTATACGTATTTCTTGCTGTGTAACATATTATGTAAGAATAACTCTATGACACTTGAAACAAAAGGTTTCTTAATATTTCAATTCCCACTAGTCTAGAATACAGAGAAACTATACCAACAATTCTCTCACCTAGAGAAAATTGTTCCATAGGCTTGACAACCTACTTCTTCAACCCAAACCACTAAGGATTTATAGGGTAACTAACTTCAGCTTACACTCCAACAAAGGTACCAATGATGAATGGAATGAGTGAGTGAATGATGGAAGAATGATGGAATTACACTAATCCCCAATGATATATTTGCATGATATTAACTTGACACTTGTCACCTTATGAACTACCTTTGAACCCACTTGGTGATATGTTCCCAACCTTTAGGAACTTAAGATAAATTATATCAGATGACTTTGGACTTTAGGATTAATATTATTTATTCCTTGGATTAATCCCCTTGACTTAACCCATTTTCCTCTCAAGACCTTATCCCCCTTCCACTCTCATGTATTCATATCCCCCCATACTCTTTTGTCTGTCTTGGTATGAAACAATGATGTATTTTATTAATATAATCAAGTTTGATTACATATTACAATGATAGGCTCACTGAACTTCTAACATCTAGTCTCTCTAGCCTAATATCACACAGACATTCTGGCCTCAAAACATAAATACAAAGGCACTCTAGCCCAAAAAATCTTGGCTCACCAACTTATAAAGCATATGTACATTTACAATTGGGGTTCGACCCCGGGGTATTACACCATTGGACTCCACTTTTGTCTCATTTCCCCCATTACACTATAAATAATTGCATAAGAATGAGAAATAGGTTTTGAATTGGACTACACATGTTGCAAGAGATTGAATTGGAATTACAACATGTTTAGTCTTAGATCTTAGGACAATTGTTATTTTTATATTATTGGTTGGCTAAACCCATTAATTGTAATTATACTATTTTTCTCGTATATATACCAAGGAGATCTAGCTTTAAGGATCATATTATCTTGTGCATTTGATATATTGTAAAAGGATGTTTCCTCTATGAAGAGGCTTCTTATTTATTCACCCTTTCACTTGATTTAGGCATTACAATACTAAATTGGGTCTTTCTTATAATTATTGGTCTATTTGGTCCATAACATTTGGTATTAGAGTGGATGCTCCTTGTTTTGGCTCTTTCAAATGAGTCATCTTACCAATTTCACTCTATTATTTGTGTTATTTTTAGTGAGTGAAATTTTTAGGTGGAAAGAGGACATAAGAAAGTACATTGGATTAAAATTTTAGAATATGATTCAATAAATATTTGTAGTTACAGATTTTTCAAGTTAGTGTTTTTGTTTAGTCCTAAAACTAAGCTTAAACAAATGGTTTTAGTGAAATAGTCATATTTGAATATTGCAAGATCCACTTTGAGTGACACTGGTGGTATTGGAAAAAATATAGAATAGGGGTTTTTAGGTCAAAATTTCATACTTGTGAGGGAAATATTGGCAACATGGAATTCCATGCAAATTTTCTCTCCCCAAATAGGGAAAAAATAATAGGATGTAGTAATTCCACCATAAATTTCTATTTGAAGGTCCAAAATTAAATTGGATTAGTGGGAGCCTAATGAAAATTCAGGAGGACAATTTATTGGATCTCTATAAGGGAACATCAAAGGTGATCATTCAACATGAGGTGTTTCTTTTGTAGCCTAAATATTTCTATAGCCATTCATTCCATCTTAGTCTAAACATCTTTTCTTTATTTGTAAAAACAACTACATTATTATATTGAGAAATTTATTTTTGTAAATTAACATAAATAAGTATTTGAACTTTTGTCTTTGGGTTCTAAATGGACATTGCACTGAACATGCAACCTTTATATCTATTGAAATGACTAATAATTTCCATGAAACATTGTTCATCTATCCTTTTTGTTATTTGTAAATGATTTTATTTTTTTTAATATTTCTAAATGGTTATGTTTCTATCTATAACTTCTTTGTCACATTAACATATTAACCATGATTTACATAAACATCATAATTAACAATGAACCAATATTGATTTGATATATATATATATATATATATATATATATATATATATATATATATAAAATTGGTATGTGAACTTGGCCAAGAGTGGGTTTCATAATAAAGAGATCCATCAAATCTTTTTTCTTACCTTGTAACTCATAACATTTTTTATGATCATCATGAAATATCAACCCTTATTTCTAGGAGATAGGTCCTTCGGTTTCATAGATTGCATTCTAGGACATAAATTGGTTTGTAGATAAAATGACTCACTTCCCATTTCAATATGGCACATTTAAGTGAAAAGTAGTGTATGGTATTATATGTGTAGTGAGAAACTTCATATGACTTAAAGCTGAGAAAATCAAGGGATGGGATTAAGAAAACAATCATATGTTAATTGAAGGTTGTTGGTGCAATTATATGTTCAATAAATTGTAATCATTTAATATGTCAATCTGGTTTCATAATCAATAGAGTTGATGTACTGTATGTACCGATAATAGATAATTGTTTATGTCTATTGAGTATAGTCTATGTAAGAAACTACTTAAACTAAACACTCAGTTTCACACCTTTCAAATAACACTCCACACATACAATTCAAAATTTAGAAAGAAGTTGATCAACAAATGTATAATTTAGAATTCTTTCTCGGGCGATGGATATGCTCATTTTTGGATCATCAAATATAAATATGGGCTATGATTTTCTCTCTTTGAACAACCACACAAACAATAATTAACATTCCGGAAACTTAACTGAGACAAAAAGAACTACCAGGAAGGGTAAAAACACTCCATTATAAGCGCATGTATGGTGAGAGATGGAGGTATTAACTATACCTGTGTATGCAAAGTATAACCTAATTAATTATGGGAAAGAAAGATGAGTATGGTAGGATGATCCATTGTAGGCTCATGTACAGTGAAAGATAGAGATCCAAACCATTCTTAGATATGCATAATGAAAACAACACTATAGCATTTGTCTAGACAAAACATTAAAGCACTTAAAGTGAATAATTTTCCTCACATACTCACACAAAAATGTCAAACCATTACTCAGAGATATCATATACACAACTCTCTCTCTTATTCAAAATTACCATACATCCAGAAGACCTACTACCAAATGCATCATTGAAACATATCATAGAAGGAATTAAATGTTGTAATCAAAATATGGAAGTACTCTGTTCACACACACACAGAAAATCAGAATCATATTCACAATTAATTACAAAGAGACTTACCTTAGTTGGGTCGGTGGGCCCTTGCCATACCAATAAGGTATCTCTTAAGAGAATTTACAGTAGGGAATGTGTAAACACAAACATATAATCTATAAACATAAATTATATCATTGCTTCATAAAAATGGAGATATAATTCACAGTCATTCCAGAACAAAACTTACAACATAACTGTGCTTTACTTTATTTTTCTCTATATCCTATCATCTACGAGGCTCCCTCTTTTAAAGAGAAGCAGTCTTTACAATCCAAGTACAAAGATAACATCAAATGTCTGTAGATTTATTACAATTGGATGATACATTGATTCTTAAGGAAACAATTTCATCCTCATGACACAAAGTGCATGAGTGATGAAATGTATCGTGACCTCTAATGAAAAAATAATGTTCGAACCAACAAAATTCCTTGAAATAATTGAGAACAATCTTATTCCAACAACCAAGCCTGGGAATTCAGAACAGGTATCAGACGCACACAGCTGCATAATCTTGGTACCAGATGGGCGTAGAAAATGGTACCGGATGCAAACATGCATACATGTCAGTACCAGATGAGCGTAACAATTTGTACCAGATGCACACATGCATACAAGTAGGTGCCAGATGAGCATAACAAATGGGTACTGGATGACCTCAACAACAAGTACCATATGACCACAACAATGAGTATCGGTCAATTCCAACAATGAGTATCAAACGATCCCAACAATGAGTATCAGACAATCTCAACAACATGAACTATTAGGATGAAGTCTACTTTAACCATCGAAAGTATTTAAAAAGTTCCTTTAACATCAAATATTCAATTCGAATTATTAATAAATCACTATAAATTATGATTAAACATCAGTTACCTCATGGGTACACAAGAATTTTTTAAAGGGAATTTCTTATGAGGAAACTAGGAAGAAAGTGCATCGGTATTAGGAAAATCTGGTTAGGATATGGGAAATATAGTGCAATTGGAGGTGACAAAAAGGAGGCTCAGCATTCTCCCCATTCCTAATTAATTGCATGTCCTCATGCAAACCTGCTAAATATGTCTTCAAAATTTCAAAACTGGTGTTGATCCTCTACCTTTCTTGAACATTAGTTGCCTAGTTTTAAGATATCCATCCCTAAAGCCTCATCCTTGAGCTCCCTCTTAAGGAATCGTGTATACTATACTAGGTGAAAAACTTTTTTCAGCTTGGTAGAGACTTCATCATGCTCTCCCTGTAGTCTGCATGTATTCTCCTTTAGCTGTGCATTCTCTTTCTTGACATGACTATCCAACACTTTATACTGCTCTATTTCTTGCTTCAACCCTGCATTTTGTTTTGTAATATTTTTAATTTTTACTTCCAATTGATGTTTGGCCACAGATTTGAATGGTTCTTGAGCTGCTTTCTTCGTTATCTCTTCCTTGGCTTCAACTTCTCTCCTTACTCCTTTAGTGTTTCTGTCACTAATTCCTCTTCTTCACTAATAGTCGCTACATACATTTCGTCTTGCTCTGGTGAAGTTGGAATGTCCATTGGAATGTTTAGTGAGAAACTTCATATGACTTAAAGCTGAGAAAATGAAGGGATGGGATTAAGAAAACAATCATATGCTAATTGAAGGTTGTTGGTGCAATTATATGTTCAATAAATTGCAATCATTTAATATGTCAATCCGGTTTCGTAATCAATAGAGTTGATGTACTGTATGTACCGATAACAGATAATTGTCTATGTATGCTAAGTATAGTCTATGTAAGAAACTACTTCTTAAACTAAACACTATGTTTCACACCTTTCAAATAACACTCCACACATACAATTCAAAATTTAGAACAACTGATCAACAAATGTATAATTTAGAATTCTTTCTCAGGGGATGGATCTACTCATTGTTGGATCACGAAAGATAGAGATGGTCTATGTTTCTATCTCACAGAAAAACCACACAAACAATCATTAACATTCTAGAAACTTAACTGATCTAAAAAGATTTACCAGGCAGGGTAAAAACACTCCATTATAAGCGCATCTATGGTCAGAGGTGGAGGTCTTAACTATACCCGTGTATCCAAAGTGTAACCTAATTAATTTTTGGAAATAAATATGAGTATGGTAGGATGATCCATTGCAGGCTCATGTATAGTGAAATATAGAGATCCAAACTGTTCTTAGATATGAAGAATGAAAACAACACTATATCATGTGTCTAGACAAAATGTTAAAGCACATAAAGTAAATAATTGTCCTCGCATACTCACACAAAAATTTCAAACCATTACTGAGAGATCTCATATACACAAATCTCTCTCTTATTCAAAATTACCATACATACAAAAGAACTACTAGAAAATGCATCACTGAAACATATCAGAGAAGGAATTAAATGATGTAATCAAAACATGGAAGTACTCTTTTCATGCACACACACACACACAAAAAAAAATCAGAATCATATTCGCAATTAATTACAAAGAGACTTACCTTAGTTGGGTCGGTGGGCCCTTTTCGTACCAACAAGGTAGCTCTTAAGAGAACTTACAATAGGGAAGGTGTAAAAACAAACATATAATCTATAAACATAAATTATATCATTGCTTCATAAAAATGGAGACACAATTCACAGTCATTCCAAAACAAAACTTACAACATAATTGTTCTTTAATTTATTTCTCTCTATATCCTATCATCTATGAGGCTCCCTCTTTTAAAGAGAAGTAGCCATTACAATGCAAGTCTAAAGATAACATCAAATGTTTGTAGATTTATTACAATTGGATGATACATCGATTCTTAAGGAAATGATTTCATCCTCATGACACAAAGTGCATGAGTGATGAAATGTATCGTGACTTCCAATGAACAGAGAATGTTCGAACCAACAAAATTGATTGAACTCATCAAGATCAATCTCGTTCCAATAGCCAAACATGGAAATTTGGAACAAGTACTGGACACACACAACTGCATAATCTTGGTTCTGGACGAGCATTAAAAATGGTACCGGACGCACACATGAATACATGTGAGTACCAGATGAGCATAACAATCGGTACCAAGTGCATACAAGTCGATACCATATCGGACAACCTCAACAATGAGTACTAGACAATCTAGCAACGAGTACTGGAAGATCCCAACAACGTGTACCGAATGATCTCAGCAACAGGAACTGTTAGCATGAAGTCTCCTTGAACCATCCAAAGTAATTAGAAACTTATTTGAACATCAAATAACCATTCCTAATTATTAATAAATCACTATAAATTATTATTAAACATAAGTTACCTCATGGGTACAGAAGAATTGCTTTAAGGGCATGTCTGATGAGGAAACTAGGTAGAAAGTTCTTCGGTATTAGGAAAAATTGGTTAGGATATGGGAAAGATAGGGAAATTGGAGGTGACAAAAAGGAGGCTCAACATTTCCCCCATGCCTAAGTCATTGTGTAATATTCCAGATATAAAAAAGGTATGCAGAACAAAAATAAATAGCTAGAAATGGCAGATGAACAACAATATAACCAGAACAACACCACAATAATACCAATATGATACCAGAATAACACTGAAAAGAGCACTTTGATTACTGAGAGAAATGTTCACTTGCCTCTTCGAGGGGTCAACCTCCAGTAGAGCAGAGCTCTATTACAATAATATCCAAGACAAAATTTCTCATACCCTCGACTTGTTAGGTTCCTAACCCGCACATAGGTAGTACAATATATTCGGATGTAATAAAGGTCAATATTAATAAGGCCTTGCAATAAAATAGAATAAGTCGAATGTAAGAAGACATAATAGAAGCTTTCTCTTCTAGAAGGATCTTCCTCTACATGCTTCTTTTGATAGACATATTTAGTATAAATAGGAGTTGAGAGTATGAGAACCCTAGCTTGGATATTATTGTAATAGAGCTCTGCTCAACTGGAGGTTGCCCCCTCAAAGAGGCCCGTGAAAATTTGATTTTAGAATCAAAGTGCTATTTCTGTTGTTATTATTATATCATTTCAGTGCTATTGTGGTGATTGTTCTGGTTATATCGCTGTTATTCTACCATTTCTAGAACTTTATTTCAGTTCTGCATACTTTTTATATCTGGTATATTACAAGTGGTATCAAAGCACTTTCCTTAGCAGAAAGTGTGGGTTTAATTTTGTTTTTCAGGGTAGAGACATATTTCAGCATCTATAAGCCATAGATATTTGTAGTTTCATGCATAAACCCATGGTTGAGGGATTCATACACGCAGGAAATACAAGTGGTACTTAAGCGCACATATGTTGGCCACCCTTGTAACCCCTGTTGGTATCCCTTCTGTTGAAATAATGTAACTGCAAAGAGTATTCTTATTATTGTTGATATTTTATCCATAGGATCAATCCCCATTGTGGATTGATCATGTCGGATATTGTAATAGGACCAAATCCCCTTTTGCGGATTGGTCAAAAGACAACTATAATAGGCAAAATAAGAAGTCGGCCCCAACAGTTAATTAAGAGACCTAGAAGTATAATAAATGTGGGTTTACCCACCCATATTGAGAAGTCGGACCTACCTATGAAGAGACACTTCACACATGCTAGAACTTGTATATATAAAGGAGGCTAGCACCTCATTTGAACATAACTCACTTGCTCAGTTTGAGAGACAAGTTTTGATCTGTTACCGACAAAGGAGAGAGAGAGTGGTGCATATCTTGGAGAGGACTTTATGTTTTAGCATAGAGATCTCTTGGCATTGTATTGGCTATCTATATTAAGGAAGTTTTGTTGGGTTTCTTCCCCTAGAGGGTTTCCCAGAATAAATGTTGTGTCTCTTGTGAATGTGTATTTCTCAGTGATCTTGTTCTTATGTTGCTATTATCTATTGAAATACAAAGAACTATAATAATGGCTTAAACATTAACATGGTATCAGAGCCAAGATGAAGGAAGCATATTTCACAAGAGGAAAAACGTCACTGTTGTAGTACCTGCAAATTAGGCTTTTTCAAAAGTGAATCTTTTCATCCCTAAAACTATCTAGAAAGTTGCACCCTCCCCTAAGGATCAATTTGGCATCATCAACACAACTTTTCAGTGGCTAGATCTCCCGGAAAGTGAAACCCTAGTTTCACAAAGTACCAAAAAACCAAAGTACCAAAAGTACCAGAGTACCAAAAGTACCAGAAAACCAGAAGCACCAGTCCAAAAATCCGCAGATCAAGTTTGAGGGGGTAAAAGTTGGATTTTCGAAATTCTGACTACACCAGCATACTCACCTCAACTCAGCACATCTATTCCCTGGATCAGAATTTCAAAATTTGAAGTTTGAAAAATTAGGGTTTCCTCATAAAACCCTAAGTTGTAGTTGCAGTTACAGTCTTAGAACTAGTTGCAGTTGTAGTACCAATTGTAGTTGCATCCATAAAACTAGTTGCAATCACCCTTGAAGTTTTCTTAAGAGTTGGTAACGATTACCACTGTTACCAGATGGAGCCACTACCTGCAAATGCTATCAAAGGTATGTACTTACAAATGTTTAATGGTTAAACCCTAAAGAGTATTTGCAGGAGAAGGGATCTCTTGCCATAGATCCAGAAGGATCTCAAGATCCAAGACATTCATAGGAATGATGCAACCCAGGTGTGATTATTCTGATATACATCTATTTGTCATGACATTATCTTGATCAGTGTTGCATATTAAAGCTATGAACAAATTATTAGAAGGATTAAAAGTTGATCATAGAGCTTATCCTCTAACCTAATCTTCTATCAAGATAGCGTATTGTCTTAGTACAATAGATAGCTTGAAGAAAGAACTCGTCACTTGAGTAAAGGAGACCTGGAAGAAAAGCAAGCACTCATTCTTGAGGACAAGGCTCCAGGTTTGATTAATCAAGATTAATAAGATTCAAAGGTACACATGATAAGTTGATGACTATAATTGAGATAGAAGTCATCGTAAAGTATTATACTAGATAGCATGTGAGAATATAGAGGTAAATACTTTGCCTGATACAACTAACACCTCCTCTAGGAGAAACCTCGTGTGTTAGTTCTAGGTTGCCATGGAAGAATGCTTGGTCACAACACTATGAGAGTGTTGACCTCATTTCGTATTTTATTCCTTACCTTTAATATTTGCTTCAGATAAATTATAAGTAATAGCTCTAAAGGAGCTACTGTGATGATTATTCGTGCTATTGCTTTATATTATCAAAAGGATATTATTCTTTCTTGTTGTTTTGTTGACCTTTCTCTAGGTCACATGAAGAAGAAATAGTGAAGGTTGCAGAAGGAAACATACTAAAGGAGAAACCTTAAAATAAGCAATCATCATTGAAAAGAAGAAGGTGGCTCGCATAAGCTAAAGGGTCATTCAGAAATTGCCATGACCCATGCCATTGAAGAATCTTGGCATAGAAGATTAGCTCACTTCAACTACAAGGTGATACCATACATATGAAAAGCGGTCACAGGTTTACCAGAACTCAAAGGTGACCATGAAGTCATATGCAATGGATGTGCACAAGGGAAGAACATCAAGAACCCATTTCCGAAGAGGGACAACAAGGCAGAAGGACTCCTAGAACTCATTCATTCAGATGTGTGTGGCCCAATTCCATCATCCTCCATTAATGGGTATGCATACTATGTATCATTCATTAATGATTATTCTTGTAAAAGACCTAGATATATTTGAAGTGTTCAGCAAGATCAAGGAATTCAAAGCCTTGATAGAGAACCCTTCTGTAAGGAAGATTAAGATACTCAGGTCAAATAATGGAGGAGAATATACCTCAAAAAAGTTCATGAACTTTTTCAAAGATGTTGGGATCAAGATCCCCAACAAAATGGTGTAGTTGAATGGAAGAACAGAACCATACTGGAAGCTGTGAAGACTATGATCCATGATCAAGATATTCCTATGTGCTTATGGGCAGAAGCAACAATGGCAGTTGTTTATGTGCAGAACCGATTATACCATAGTGCACTTGGGCTCAAGAAACTAGAAGAGATGTTCACTAGAAAGAAGCCAGAGGTAAGCCATCTCAAAATATTTGGTTGCCCAGTGTTTATTCATATACCTAAAGAAAACAGAAACAAGATGGACCCTTAAGGAAAGAAGGGAATATTTGTGCGATACTATAAGGTTTCCAAGGCCTTCAGAATCTATATACCAGGTCAACATCACATTGAGATCAGTAGGGATGTGACCTTTGATGAAGATGCAGTGCTCAAGAAATCTAAAATATGCCAACTTGAAGAGGTATGTGAAGAGGAACCTGTAATCCCCAATACTTCAATAAGAGAGGTTCCCAGAGCTGCAAAATCACTGAGGGAAGTCATAACTTCCCCTGATGAGGAACTTCTATAACACCATGATATAGTAGAAGTGCAAGAACCTCCTCAAATGACAATCCTCCATAAAAGAAAGCTAGCTTGGGCTAGAGAGCTTATTCAAGATGGAGAGTAGTACGGTGTTCCCCAAGGAACCATGAGACAGGTGAAAAGACCAAAGCCATTCTCCAGTTACATAGCTTTGATGTGTGATCTCCTAGATAAGGAGCCTACCTACTTTGAAGAATCCATTCAAAAGAAGGAATGGGTAGATGCCATGATAGAGGAATACCAATCCATAATAAAGAACGATGTATGGGAAATAGTTCCCAGACCAAAAAGTAAGGATGTGGTATCATCAAGATGGCTCTTCAAAATAAAACATGCTACTGATGGAAGTATTGAGAAGTATAAAGAAAGATTTTTCGCTCGTGGATTTTCCCAGAAGAAAGGCATTAACTATGAAGAGACATTCACTCCTGTGGCTAGATACACTTCACTGAAAGGACCCTCTCTGAAAGGGGGAGTATATATGATTCCTTGCTTCTGACCTCGCTGTTAGACATAAAGCAAGATGATGTGTGTGTTCCTTGCTTCTGACCTCATTGTTAGATGTAAAGCAAGATGATTCCTTTCTTCTGACCTCGCTGTTAGACATAAAGTAAGATGATGTGTGTGTTCCTTTCTTCTGACCTCGCTGTTAGATGTAAAGTAAGATGATTCCTTGCTTTTGACCTCGTTAAAACACGTAAAGAAAGATGATGTGTGTGTTACTTTCTTCTGACCTCGCTGTTAGACATAAATCAAGATGATTCCTTTCTTCTGACCTCACTGTTAGACATAAAGCAAGATGATGTGTGTGTTCCTTGCTTCTGACCTCACTGTTAGACATAAAGCAAGATGATTCCTTGCTTCTGACCTCGTTGTTAGACGTAAAGTAAGATGATGTGTGTGTTCCTTGCTTTTGACCTCACTGTTAGATGTAAAGAAAGATGGTTCCTTGCTTCTGACCTAGATGATAGATGTAAAGAAAGATGATGTGTTCCTTGCTTCTGACCCAGTTGTTAGACGTAAAGCAAGATGATGTATACCTTTCTTTTGACCTAGTTGTTAGATGTAAAGCAAGATGTGACTTGCACTGAGCTACCAGCTTAATAGCTGTGACATAGAGCTAGTCTAGTACTGTGATGGGCCAGCCTAGTGCTATGATGAGGTATATTTTTTTATACTAATACATATTGATGCAGATGATGATGGAATTCTTTCAAAAATCACGATGTTTCCGAAGAAGAAAACTTCTGATGATTTATACATACGGCAGCCAAGATGATATTGATGATGTTGTCCTCCCACCTGATGTTGTTGATGATGTTGTCCTCTCTCTCTCACATGATGTTGCTGAAGAATACCCTTCTTGTTAAGGGGGAGTGTTGAAATAATGTAACTACAAAGAGTATTCTTATTATTATTGATATTTTATTCATAGGATCAATCGCCATTGTGGATTGATCATGTTGAATATTGTAATAGGACCAAATCCCCTTTTGCGGATTGGTCAAAAGACAATTGTAATAGGCAGAATAAGAAGTCAGCCCCAACAGTTAATTAAGAGACCCAGAAATATAATAAAGGTGGGTTTACCCACCCAGATTGAGAAGTCGACCCTGCCAGTGAAGAGACACTCCACACGTGCCAGAACTTGTATAAATAAAGGAGGCTAGCGCCTCATTTGAACATAACTCACTTGCTCAGTTTGAGAGACAAGTTCTGATCTGTTATCGGCAAAGGAGAGAGAGAGTGGCACATATCTTGGAGAGGAATTTTTGTTTTAGCATAGAGATCTCTTGGCATTGTATTGGCTATCTATATTAAGGAAGTTTTGTTGGGTTTTATTCCCCTAGAGGGTTTCCTAGGATAAATGTTGTGTCTCTTGTGAATGTGTATTTCTCAGTGATCTTGTTCTTATGTTGCTATTATCTATTGAAATGCAAAGAACTATAATAATGGATTAAACATTAACACCTTCGAGTGGTAGCACATCATACGACACCTGTGTACGGATTAACCTAGATTACCTGAAGCCCTCTTTAGATAAACCGATCGGTCACCTGACTGCTATAGTGCCACCAAGAACAACACTCGGGAATATACTCTCTAGTACCTGGGTAGTCGGGTAGTATGGCTAAGGGTACGGTCTATCCTCCTTAGTTAGTGCCCTGAGATATTGGGCCGAGTACTATTGTTGGACCCCACACGTATATCAGAGAGTTATATCATAGGGAAAACCCTTGTATGTAGAACCCTTGGGGATAGAAACATAAACAAATTAAAATAGACAAGATCTATTGTCGTTCAACTGTGTCCGAGTTTCCAAATCACTACACATTTCTTCATGGTTAAGCATTTGGTTATTTCATCACTGCAGTATTCTCCAAACTCTCCTGGGAATTTGTGCAGGAGAGTCTGAAATTTTTTTCACCATTATTTGAGACCTATTCCATTGGATTCATCTCTTCACCCTTATCACATTCATACATATCATTTTTTGGAAAAAAAATTTGAACTTGCCCACCCCTTTTTGGTTCCCTCATCCTCATGGCCCATACCCATAGCCAGGACTTGGAAGCTCACTTCAATACCTTGCAATCTAGTCTCATCGAGACCCAACAAGAAGTGAAACAACTCAGTGCCAATGTTGTCGCCATCAATACAACCATGTAGTCCTCAATGGAGGAAATCAAACAAGACTTGACCACCCAGCTTGAATCTATCTTTTTGTAACTCTGCACCAAGCTTCATATCCCTACAGATAACCCTTCCTCTAACTCACCTCCACATACTAATGGTAAAAATTCCTCTCATTCAAATAACTTTTAGCACCATGACTTTCAATGTGACCTACGCCTTTCGTGGGTGGATGTGACCAAATTTGATGGCTTAGACCCCACTGGGTGGGTAACCCAAATGGAACATTATTTATCTTTATACGGCGTTACAGATGACTTGTCCAAACTCTGGTATGGTGTTCTCCATCTAGATCAAGAACGTTGGCAATGGTGGCAATGGAGAAAAAATTCCCTTCAAGGGTATAGTGCTTGGACACACTTTGTGGCAGAGCTTTATGAATGCTTTGACACTGACACCAACCATTTGGGCCATTTGAAAAAGTTGAAACAATCAGGAATAGTGGAAGACTTTATAGATGCCTTTGAGTGCCTGGATTTTCGGACAGGGGGCATGTCTGATGCCTTTTTCCGAGAGTGTTTTATCAGTGGCCTCAAGGATGAGATTCGGGCCCATGTCCTCATGGCTCAGCCTCAGAGTTGGGGGGAGGCTACTAAAAGAGATAAAGAAGAAAAACAAGTTGTATCTTCTCAAAACCAAAAACCCTCCTTTATTCGTCGCCCTAAACTAGTAAATCCCACTACTCCCTCTAGTCCACTAAAGAACCAAAAATTGACCAGGGCTGAAATGGATGAATGCCAACTCAAAGGCCTTTGTTATAATTGTGATGAAAAATATTTCTCGGGTCATAAGTGTAAGAAACAAAATCTTTTTATGGCCATCTCCGAGGATATTTCGGAAGAGGATGTTGAAACTCCCCTTGTGTCCGAGTCACCTGAAACCACTAACATAACCCCTCCCTCAGGCCCTCCCGAAGTAGAACCAGTCATTTCCCTCAATTCTCTCACTGGCTTCTCCGCTTCCCAAACCCTCAAGCTAATCGGTTACATCAAGCATTGGAAGGTCATCATTTTGGTTGATAGTGGAAGCACCCATAATTTTATTCATCACTACATTGCCCAAGAAAGTCATTGCTACATT
>ML789904.1:58052-92816 GCA_009831015.1 Picea engelmannii | reverse complement strand
TTTTGTTGGGTTTTATTCCCCTAGAGGGTTTCCTAGGATAAATGTTGTGTCTCTTGTGAATGTGTATTTCTCAGTGATCTTGTTCTTATGTTGCTATTATCTATTGAAATGCAAAGAACTATAATAATGGATTAAACATTAACACCTTCGAGTGGTAGCGCATCATACGACACCTGTGTACGGATTGACCTAGATTACCTGAAGCCCTCTTTAGATAAACCGATCGGTCACCTGACTGCTATAGTGCCACCAAGAACAACACTCGGGAATATACTCTCTAGTACCTGGGTAGTCGGGTAGTATGGCTAAGGGTATGGTCTATCCTCCTTAGTTAGTGCCCTGAGATATTGGGCCGAGTACTATTGTTGGACCCCGCACGTATATCAGAGAGTTATATCATAGGGAAAACCCTTGTATGTAGAACCATTGGGGATAGAAACATAAACAAATTAAAACAGACAAGATCTATTGTCGTTCAACTGTGTCCGAGTTGCCAAATCACTACACATTTCTTCATGGTTAAGCATTTGGGCATTTCATCACTGCAGTATTCTCCAAACTCTCCTAGGAATTTGTGTAGGAGAGTCTGAAATTTTTTTCACCATTATTTGAGACCTATTCCATTGGATTCATCTCTTCACCCTTATCACATTCATACATATCATTTTTTGGAAAAAAATTTTGACCTTTCCCACCCCTTTTTGGTTCCCTCATCCTCATGGCCCATACCCGTAGCCAGGACTTGGAAGCTCACTTCAATACCTTGCAATCTAGTCTCACCGAGACCCAACAAGAAGTGAAACAACTCAGTGCCAATGTTGTCGCCATCAATACAACCATGTAGTCCTCAATGGAGGAAATCAAACAAGACTTGACCACCCAGCTTGAATCTATCTTTTTGTCACTCTGCACCAAGCTTCATATCCCTACAGATAACCCTTCCTCTAACTCACCTCCACATACTAATGGTAAACATTCCTCTCATTCAAATAACTTTTAGCACCATGACTTTCAATGTGACCTACGCCTTTCGCGGGTGGATGTGACCAAATTTGATGGCTCAGACCCCACTGGGTGGGTAACCCAAATGGAACATTATTTCTCTTTATACGGCGTTACAGATGACTTGTCCAAACTCTGGTATGGTGTTCTCGATCTAGATCAAGAACGTTGGCAATGGTGGCAATGGAGAAAAAATTCCCTTCAAGGGTATAGTGCTTGGACACACTTTGTGGCAGAGCTTTATGAATGCTTTGACACTGACACCAACCATTTGGGCCATTTGAAAAAGTTGAAACAATCAGGAAAAGTGGAAGACTTTATAGCTGCCTTTGAGTGCCTAGCTTTTCGGACAGGGGGCATGTCTGATGCCTTTTTTCGAGAGTGTTTTATCAGTGGCCTCAAGGATGAGATTCGGGCCCATGTCCTCATGGCTCAGCCTCAGAGTTGGGGGGAGGCTACTAAAAGAGATAAAGAAGAAAAACAAGTTGTATCTTCTCAAAACCAAAAACCCTCCTTTATTCGTCTCCCTAAACTAGTAAATCCCACTACTCCCTCTAGTCCACTAAAGAACCAAAAATTGACCAGGGCTGAAATGGATGAATGCCAACTCAAAGGCCTTTGTTATAATTATGATGAAAAATATTTCTCAGGTCATAAGTGTAAGGAACAAAATCTTTTTATGGCCATCTCCGAGGATATTTCGGAAGAGGATGTTGAAACTCCCCTTGTGTCCGAGTCACCTGAAACCACTAACATAACCCCTCCCTCAGACCCTCCCGAAGCAGAACCAGTCATTTCCCTCAATTCTCTCACTGGCTTCTCCGCTTCCCAAACCCTCAAGCTAATCGGTTACATCAAGCATTGGAAGGTCATCATTTTGGTTGATAGTGGAAGCACCCATAATTTTATTCATCACTACATTGCCCAAGAAACTCATTGCTACATTCATGCCATCAATAATTTCCAAATCCTGATTGCCAATGGTGGTTCCATGAAATGTGGAGGGCGTTGTGAAAATGTGTGTCTCCAAATTGGTGACTACCACCTGAAATCTCATATGTTTGCTATCGACATGGGCGGTTGTGACATTGTGTTGGGTGCAGATTGGCTAAGGACTTTGGGTCCCATTCTCATGGATTTTAAGGACTTAACCGTGTAAGTTGACCAGGAGGGCCACCAATATAAGTTCCAAGGCAGCATCGTCGGTTCACCTGAGATCATTAGTTCCCATCGCATGGAAAAGCTAATCAAAAAAGGTCATTCTAGTGTTATTGCCCAACTCCATGCCATACAAGAAACAAAGAAACCCTCAGTGCCGCAAGACCTCCAAGCCATCCTTTCTAAACATCAATTGGTCTTTCTCACTCCCTAAGGACTCCCTCATTCCCATGGTTTTCATGATCATTCCATTCCCCTTGTACCTGGAAGACTTCCTCCCAATATTCGTCCATATCATCACCCATTTTCCCCAAAAAAATGAAATTGAGAAAATGGTCCAAGAACTCCTTAATGCAGGTGTTATCCGTCCTAGCACTATCCCCTACTCTTCTCCTATGGTCATGGTCCTGAAGAAAGAAGGTTCTTGGAGAATATGTCCTAACTTCCGTTCCCTCAACAAACTTACCATTAAAAACAAATTTCCCATTCTTGTCATTGATGACCTCCTGGATGAATTAAGTGGTGCCTAATTCTTTACTAAACTTGATCTTCGTTCAGGCTACCACCAGATATGTATGAAATAAGAAGACATTCCAAATACTGCCTTTAGAACTCATGAGGGCCACTATGAGTTTTTGGTCATGCCCTTTGGCTTGTGTAATGCCCCCTCCACATTCCAAAGCCTCATGAATCATGTCTTCCATCCTTTTCTCCGCCATTTTGTCTTAGTTTTCTTTGATGATATCCTCATCTATAGAAAAACCTAGACAGACCATTTTTCTCATGTGGATTGAGTTCTCCATCTACTCTCTCAGCACCAAATTTTCCTAAAATAGTCTAAATGTGCTTTTGGCACCTCAGAAGTAGAATACTTGGGTCATCTGGTTGGCAAGGATGGTGTTAGGGTGGATCCTAAAAATATTGAAGCTATGCAAGACTAGCCTCACCTAAAGAGTCTCAAAATATTGTGTGGATTTCTAGGCTTAACAGGTTATTATTGCAAGTTTTTTAAGAATTATGGAAAGATTGCAGCACCTCTCACTGCTCTCCTAAAAAATAACTCTTTCACTTGGACTCCAGCCGCTGCTAAATATTTTCAAACCTTGAAGATTGCCATGTGCAACACTCCAGTCTTGGCCCTTCCTAATTTCACAAAGAACTTTGTGTTTGAATGTGATGCCTCAAGGAAATGAATTGGTGTTGTCCTTATGCAAGAGGGTCGACCTTTAGCCTTTACCAGCAAGAAACTATCTAAAAGAAATTTGGGCAAATCAATCTATGAAAGGGAAATGTTGGCTATTTTTCATGTCGTTGATTTGTGGCGTCCTTATCTGTTGGGAAAACATTTCCAAATTGAGACAGACCATTAAAGCTTCAAGTATTTTCTGGAAAAATGCATTTTCTCCCCGGAGCAACAAAAATGGGTGACTAAGATCTTTGGATATGATTATGAGATCATTTACAAGAAAGTAAAAAACAATGTGGTTGCGGATGAACCTTTCCGAAAATATGAAGATGAAGGATCCCTTTTTTCTCTCTGTTTCATTGTACCAGATTGACTCCAAGTTGTTCGCCAAGAATGGCTATAAGATCCCAAAAGTTCGCATTTGATCCAAAAATTGCAGTCTAATGCTCCAACTTTCCCAGGGTACTCTTGGCTCCATGATGAGCTTTGATACAAAGGTTGTTTGTATTTAAGTAAACAATCAAAGCTTAAATCCAAGATACTTTTTGAGCTTCATGCTACACCCATAGCGGGGCACTTCAGGTTCACCAAAACCTATGACAGGGTCAAACGTTATTTTTTTTGGGATGGTATGAAACAAGACATTCGTAATTTTGTCGCTGAATGTGATGTGTGTCAATGCAACAAGGGAGAAATAGTCAAATATCTGGGCACACTACAACTGCTTCCGATTCCACCTGCTATTTGGAAGGATATCCCTATGGATTTTATTATCGACTTACCCAAATCAGGAAATAAACCAGTCATCGTGGTGGTTGTTGATTTCCTTTCCAAGTATTCTCATTTCTGCGCTCTTCAACACCCATTTACAACATCCACGGTGGCTCAAATTTTCATGGATCAGGTCTTCAATCTTCATAGCATGCTGCACTCTATTGTTTCTGATCGAGACCCAACTTTCACAAGCAATTTTTGGCAAGAAATGTTCAAGCTACAAGGCACCCAATTGCATCTCAGCACAGCTTATCATCCCCAAAATGATGGTCAAACAGAAGTTGTCAACAAGTGTTTGGAAACATATTTGAGGTGTTTTTCCCTTGAAAAGAAAAATTAGTGGGCTCAATGGTTACCCTTAGCTGAATGGTGGTACAACACTTCATACCATACAGATACACGCATGACTCCTTTTGAAGAGGTATATTGATAGAAGCCAACTTCATTTCTCTCATACTCACCTGGTGTCTCAAAGGTCCAGGTAGTTGACCAAACACTTACAGTTTGAGAGCCTATTCTTTGTACCCTCAAAGAGAATTTGGTCATGGCACAGAATCACATGAAGCAACAAGCAGATCAAGGTCGCTCTGAACGTCAATTTGTAGAAGGGGATCAGTTCTTTCTTCGATTGCAACCTTATGAGCATTGTCAGAAGCTAGCGCCCAAATTTTATTGTCCTTATACCATTCTCAAGGGTGTGGTACAAGTATCCTATCAGTTATCTTTTCCCAATCATTCGAAGCTACATCTTGTTTTTCATGTTTCATTCTTAAAGAAGGTGATTGGAACTAAGTTCCAAATTCAAACCAACCTTCCCAAGTTAGCCGAAGAAGGATCCATTTGGCTACAACCACAAGCTATTTTGGATAGGCGTGAGCATTGCCTGCATCAAAGAACCATCAAGGAAGTGTTAGTCTAGTGGAAAGATACAACTCTAGCAAATGCCACTTGGGAAACAACTACCATTCTACAACAATTTCCACATCTCAAGCCTTGACAACAAGGTTGTTTTTAAGGGGGAGGACATGTTAGGGTCCTAACCCACACATAGGTAGAACAATATATTCATATGTAATAAAGGTCAATATTAATAAGGCCTTGCATTAAAATAGAATAAGTCGAATGTAATAAGACCTAATAGAAGCTTCCACTTCTAGAAGGATCTTCCTCTAGATGCTTCTTTTGATAGGCATATTTAGTATAAATAGGGGTCGAGGGTATGAGAACCCTATCTTGGATATTATTATAATAGAGCTTTTCTCAACTAGAGGTTTCCCCCTCAAAGAGGCCCATGAACATTGCTTTCGGAATCAAAGTGTTATTTCTGTTGTTATTCTTATATCATTTCAGTTCTATTGTGGTGATTGTTCTGGTTATATCGTTGTTATTTTTCCATTTCTAGCATTTTATTTATGTTCTGCATACTTTTTATATCTGGTATATTACATGACTCCTATTTATACTAAATATTTCTATCAAAAGAACCATCTAGAGGAAGATCCTTCTAGAAGCAGAAGCTTCTATTAGGTCTTCTTACATTGGACTTATTCTTCCTTATTTCTAGGCCTTATTAATATTGAACTTTATTACATGGAAATATATTATTCTACCTACATGAGGGGTTAGGTCCCTAACATATCCTCCCCCTTAAAAACAACCTTGTCCTCAAGGCTTGAGATGTGGAAATTGCTGTAGAATGGTAGTTGGTTCCCAAGTGGCATCTTCTCGAGTTGTATCTTTCCACTGGACTAACACTTCCTTGATGGTTCGCTTACGCATACAATGTTCATGTTGTTCCAAACCTATTTGTGGCTGTATTCAAATGGAGCCTTCTACAGCCAACTCATGGAGGTTGGTTTGAGTTTGGTACTTAGTTCCAATAACCTTCTTTAAGCAGGAAACATGAAAAACAAGATGGAGCTTAGAATGACTGGGCAAAGCTAACTGATAGGCCACCTGTCCCACATGCTTGAGAATGTTATAAGGACCATAAAATTTGGGTGCCAGTTTCTGACAATGGTCAGCCTTGAGGGAATTTTTCTTGTAAGGTCACAGTCAAAGAAACACTTGATCCCTTTCTGCAAATTGACCTTTAGAGCGACCTTGATGTTCTTGTTGCCTCTAGAACTGTAAGTGTTTGGTCAACCACCTGGACCTTCGAGACACCTGAAAAATATGAGAGAACTGAAGGTGGATGCTTTCCATATACCGCTTCAAAAGGAGTCATGTTGGTAGTTTTATGGTACAAAATGTTGTACCACCATTCAGCTAGTGGTAACCATTGAGCCCACTGATTTTTTCTTTCCAATGCAAAACACCTCAAATATATTTTCAAACACTTGTTGACAACTTCAGTTTGACCATCAGTCTAGGGATGATAAGTTGTGCTAAAATGAAAGTGGGTTCCTTGAATCTTGAATACTTCTTTCCAAAAATTGCTGGTGAAAGTTGGGTCACGATCATAAACAATAGAATGCGGCATGCCATGAAGCTTGAAGACATGATCCATGAAAAGTTGAGCCATAGTGGATGCTTTAAATGGGTGTTGAAGAGCACATAAATGATCATACTTGGAAACACGATCAACTACCACCATGATGACTGATTTATTTCCCGATTTAGGTAAGCCTACAATAAAATCCATAGATATATACCACCAAATAGCAGGGGGAATCAGAAGCAGTTGTAGTGTGTCAGGATATTTGACTATTTCTCCCTTGTTGGATTGACACACATCACATTCAGCCACAAAATTATGAATGTCTTGTTTCATACCATCCCAGAAAAAAATAACATTTGACCTGGTCATAGGTTTTGTTAAACCTAAAGTTCCCATCTGTGGGTGCAGCATGAAGCTCATAAAGTATCGTGGATTTAAGTTTTTGCTATTTACTTAAATACAAATGGCCTTTGTATCGAATCTCATCATTGAGCCAAGAGTACCTTGGGGAAACTGGAGAATTGGACTGCAATTGTTGTATCAGATGCAAACTTTTGGGATCGTGTAGCCATTCCTATCAAACAGTTTGGAGCTAATCTGGTACAATGAATGAGAGAAAAAGAAGGGACCCTTCATCTTCATATTTTCTAGAAAGTGCATCAGCAACCACATTGTCTTTTCCTTTCTTGTAAATGATCTCATAATCATATCCAAAGAGATTAGTCACCCATTTTTGTTTCTCTGGGGAGGAAATGTGTAGTTCCATAAAATAATTGAGGCTTTGATGATCTTTATTAATTTGGAAGCATTTCCCCAATAGATAAGGGCACCAAAGATCCACAACATGCAGAATAGCCAAAATTTCCTTTTCATAGATTGATTTTCCCAAATTTCACTCAGAACGTTGTTTGCTGGTAAAGGCCAAATGTCGACCCTCTTCCATAAGGAAAACGCCAATTCATTTCCCTGAAGAATCACATTCTAGGACAAAGGTCTTTGTGAAATCAGGAAGGTCCAGGACTGGAGTGGTGTTATTGGCACAGGGGCAGACCTAGGGTTCATCTCTAATAGCGCACCAACAAGCCCTAACTACTGGGCCTTTCAACAACACCAACAAAGCAGATGCAGTCTCACCCTACGTAGAAATAGGGGGTTGCAGGACATATGTGTCTACAACCATAGGAAATGCAACTTGGGTTCAGGGTAACAACACACAACAACATAGTTATTATTTATCTCCCTTAGGTCTACTGTACTAGTTATATCTCAGATATAACATAATAATGCAATAAAATTATATTAGAGAGAAAAAGAACACAACATCAATCACACACAACAACAAGACGTATGTGGTTCACCCTCTCCCTAGGGATACATCCACATAACTGTGCTTCTTAATATATTAAGTGAAAGCATGCAGTTCTATCTGCACTCTTAGCTTGCAAATATTTCTCCTCTTCTATCTTATCTTCTCTCTATCTCCCTTCCCTGCGCACCCAGCAACAGTGTTGATCTTCGCACCCAGCTGAAGATCTTACAATACATAATGTTCTCACAACACAATACTTCTCTCTCTACATTAACAACAATCTCTCCTCACAACATCCAATTCAGAAAGAATGCATCCTAGGTCCTCTTGACCTTTATTTATACATTACAATGACTCACCGAAAACCTTAGGCCAATACCTAGGTGTCAAAACCCTAGATACCAAAACCCTAGGTCAACTTGACCCATGTTTTCAAGGCTTTGTCAGCCTGTCTTTCCTTCTTTCTTGTGAGGTGCTCCAAATAATCCATCGGTGAATTTTTCTACTTGTTGAGTTGTCCACGATATGTATTCCTTGTTGATCTATAATCCTTGATCTCCTCATCCAATGACTTTCTTTCTCTTACTTTGCTCTTTCTTTTCTTCTCTTTTTCTCACTTCAACCCAGTATCAGTCACTGTGTCTTCTGCACAGTTCACCTTTCACCTTTTCTTCCTTAATATTTTCTTACTTTCATAACCAAGGGTTAATAGGCCCCCAACACTCACCTGTGACTCGTTCTGAGGCACTTTGATATGAATCTGTTTCTATACCTCAACTTCAGACTGCGCAGCGCAGCCTATTCTTTTTGCTCTGTTCCTTCACCCTGTGTACAGATTGTCTTTCTTGTGTCTGGTACCCAGTCTCAACTGCACCTGGTACCTAGACCCTTCTCCTTCTATTTTTATCAAGAGTTGTGAGGCAACTAGTTGTCATAGTACAATTTCAACCAGCTGCCATTCACCAATCCTTCCTTCCACTCCTCGTTCAAAGTCTTCCATTGTGCAGATCCTCCTTCTGTAACATAGGCAAACTCAAATGGCCCTAGCCAATGTGTTCTGAACTTCCCTGGATGATTCATGAAATTACTGGCGTATACCAATACCAGATCTCCTTGCTAGAAGGCTTTCCTCTTAATGTGCTTGTCATGATAGGCCTTTTCTCTTTCCTTCTGTACCTACTGATGAAAACATGCAATAAATTTGTCTTCATCTAGTTCTACCAACTGCGCAATCCTCTCTTGAACAACACTAGCGTCATCCATATCTATAAAGGATGCAATTCTTAGGCTAGGAACTAAATATTCCATGGGCACGACTGCTTCTATACCATAGACCAACTTAAAGGGGGTCTACATTGTCAGCTTCTTGCAAGTGGTTCTATAGGCCCATAACACTGCTAGTACTCTCAAATCCTAGTCATGTTTGTTTACACTACAAATATTCATCACCATTGTCTCCAGGATCTTGTTGAAAGCCTCAAACATACCATTCTCCTATGGGTGGTATGGGGTGCTCTTATGATGGTGAACTTCAAATTCCTGAATCAAGGCTTCAATAGTCTTATTAATAAAATGTGTACCTTGATCACTCATGAGGATATTTGAGCATCCAAACCTAGTTATGATGTCATCAAATATGAAACGCGTAGTTGTAGTTGCATTGCAGTCCTTGATTGCTCTGGCTTCTACCCATCTTTTCAAATACTTTGTCGCAATGATGATGTATCTTGCTCCTGTGCATTTTCGTGGTGGTTTTATAGGTCCCATGAAGTCAATGGCCCATTTCTCAAATGTCTGTAAGGTTAGCTGGGGTGATAACAAAATTTCATCTCTTATGAAAGGTTTCCCAACTCGTTGGCATACATCACAGGCTCTACAATAGTATTCTTTAGCATCTCTGTGTAAAGTAGGCCACCAAAGGCTAGCTCTAAGAACCTTTTGTGTTGTTTCTTTCCCTACATAGTGTCCTCTTGCAATGCCTTCATGAGATTCTGCTAAAATTAGTGGTCTTTCTGCTTCCATAACACATCTCCTCAGAATCTCATTAGGTCCCATATTATATAGTTGTCCGACTATACGTGAAAAATCTGTAGCGCGCACTACCAGTTGTTTCTTCTCGGTGATTGTATATTCACTAGGTGTCAGTCTTGTTGATAGGAACTGGACTATCTCGGCAAAGTGATCATCAAACTTTCTAATGGAAAACAATTGTGCATCCGGTAGTGTATCCTCCAAACTAGTAGGTTCCTCTCCATGTTCCAATCTCGACAAGTGATCAGGTCCCTTGGTCATTCTCCCTCGCTTAACCACGATATCAAAATCATATTCCTAAAATAGCAGAATCCATATTCATATTCTTCCCCCAACACTGGCTTGTTGACTAAGTATTTCAATGCAGAGTGATCAATGAACATCTTAAAGTTTCCTTCCAACAAGTAGTGACGAAACTTCTACAATGCATACACCATGGATAACCCTTCTCTCTCAATTGTGGTGTAATTTATCACAGTTGTTGATAGCTTCCTGCTAGCAAAGGCTAACGGGTGGTCAATGTCTCCTGCTCCTAGTTGTGCTAACACTTCTCCTAATTCAATAGAATATGCATCGACATGCACATGAAATTCCTTGCTCCAATCTGGGAAAACTAGATTAGGCGCAGTAACCATTTTTTGTTTCAGTGCGTCGAAGCTTTGTTGGCATTCTTCTATCCATTGAAACTGACAATATTTCTTCAAAATATTCTCCATGGGTGTTGTGATCTATGCATAGCCTTTAATGAACTTACCGTAGTATCTAGTATGTCCCAGCGTAGTGCGCACCTATCTAACCGAAGTAGGAGAGGATAAATTGAAAATAAAGACAATGTTGGATGGATCTACCATCAACCCCTGCTTACACACAATATGGCCTAATAGTACTCCAAAGGGTGAAAAGAAAATGAGTTTCTTCAGGTTCAGGGAAATCTGACATTGCATGCACTTATCCAACATTAGTCTTAAACATTCAATATGATTTTGCAATAAACTAAAAATAGTCCGATCATCAAAATATGCTTTGAGAAATTTATGTAAAAACTCCTTGAATGATTCAACCACCATCCTAGAAAATATGGCTGGTGCATTCTTCAACCCAAATGACATCACTGTGTACTGGTAGGATCCCCATTATTTTGCAAATGTGGTCTTATAGCGATCTTCCTTGGCAATATTGATCTAATGGTATCCTGAAAAGCCATCTGTGAAGGAGTAGACTTCCTGTCCTCCCACGTTGTCTAACACTTTGCCAGTAAATGGTGTAGGGAATGGGTCATGCTAACAGGCATCATTCATCTTACTGAGATCTACACAGATCCAGATCTCTCATGTCTTCTTATCCTGGACGACCATAGGGCTTATCATGTCTTCTTATCTGTAGGGTCTCTATTTGACTGGCCTTACATTTGGTTTCAAGGGGATCTTCATCTCTCCCATGGGCCCTTTAATTCCATTCATATCAGTGAACTTGGTTGGAAACAAGTCTTAGTATTCATGCAGTAATTCTGTGATCTTGTCAATAGTGGCAGCATCCCAATAATCTCCAACATTTGCAAGCTTCGATGTTTGCTCTGTTCCAATGTTGACTTTCTTGATTTTGATTGGCTGTCCAATGAAAGGTAGCTCAACTCCTAGTCCTTCCACATCTCTTTGTCCTTTTGTTTCTGCAATGTTCACATTCCGAGGATAATCATCTTCATCAACATTGATATTGTAATAGCCTTACAATTTCTATAGAGGCACAGTCCATTCATCCTCTTCTTGCTCCAAAGGGAGGCTAGGTGCCTCCTCAAATACTTTTTGTCGCACAACTTATGGAGCTTGATACACCATAGGGTGCTGACTTTCAAATAAAAATGTAGCTACAAAATTATGTGTCATATCCTGCCAATATGTAGTGATGAGGGATATTTCTTCTTGAAGACACCAATTGATAGGTGTTCTGTCCAGATTGTTAATGAATTTATGCACCCACTGTTCTTGAGGGATACTACTCCAGGATTTCGTGCAACTTTGCACATGGTATTTCAGACAACTTTGACCTCTGTATCTAAATTCATAGCCTTCTTCTTGTTCTGAAAATCTCACTGTCATCAAAGTGCGACATTGCACCCAGTCTGCTATGTTCTTCTTATGTTCTCCCCACCATCTTGCTAGAGTTTCTTTCAAGGCTTCGTCCAGTGCCAACAATCTCTATTGTACTGGTACAACTTCTTCAAGTTCTACTAAGAAAGTTTCTAAGTGATTCAAACCATCAAAGGTGGGAAAATTACTTACAGTTGTGTCGATCCATCGAACTTCTCTGGTCAATCTAGCGCATCGCCATGCAGAGACTTCATACTTTTTGTTCTACCAGTTTTCCAGTGCTTCTTTTGAATTTGATGAACATGTGTTGTCACTTCACCAGCTTAAATTCCCATCTGTTGTTGGATTAATGTAATCTTATTGTCTTGTTGTCAATTTGTATATATTCTCTAGTTCATATGCGTGGTCCTCCTCTCTTATGGGTTCTGTGTATATTTGACCTTCATCAGGATCCAGAGGTGTAATGACCTTAAGGCCATCTCCTTCAAGTGTCATTCTTCTTTTCTTCAAGTCCACAACAATAGAATTATTGAAATCCCAATCAATTCCTAACAACGCGGGATAAGGACAACTATAATAAACTATCTCGATCACCTCAAAGTCTAAAAATGTTTTGATCCCATCGATGTCCATGGGGACATGCTCCAGTATCCAAAAGGGGATTACTTCCTGCTAATTATCCATCTTGAGCCTGATAGGAGAATAAATCAGCTTAGGATTTCCCATCAGTGCCTAAGTCTGCTTCGTCATGACATTGAATTCCGACCCTAAGTCGAGGACCACGTAATCTATATCATACTCGCCAATTTGAGAATTCAAGTGTAGTTCCTTATTTGTCCTTCTCTTTTTAGATACTTGGTGTACTACTCTATTCAATAAGGGATCTATCTTTCCTAGCTCATACTGTCTGATTAAATTTTGTAGCTCTTGTACAAAACTTTCATCCTTAATTAAATTGATGCAATTACATAAGAATTCCATGATCTTGCTTACCTATTTTCCTTCTCCTGGATGAGTAGACTGATCGAATGCCACAGGCATTCCACATTCTCTTAATTCTGGTCATGTCTTTGATGAATAACCCTAGTCTCTCTCGAATTCTTTTCTTGCTTCCTGAAATGTCTGTTTCTCTTTCTTTGGATCAAAATCTTGTGTCTTCTCTGTAGCTTTTCTAACCCTTTATTCTTCTGTAGTCTTCCCTGGTGTTGTTTTGTCTTACCTTGTAATGGCGCCTCCTCTAGTTATTACAATGACTCTAGGATATTCTCCATGAGCTTCTACTATGATTAGTTGTACTTGTTGGTTTCCTCCTCGTCTTCCCTAAAGTTTCGTTAACAACGTAGGACAATCTTCAATGACATGCTCAAATGAGTTGTAGTAACTGAAAGTGGTACAAGGGTTTTGACAATCCCTTTCCAAATGTCCTGGTTGTGTGCAATTGTAACAAATGATCTTCCCTCAACCTCAACCCATGCCTCCTCCTCTTCCTCTTCCTATGAATCCACCACGAGGGTTGAAGTTTCCTCTTCTAGGGGAATTATACTACGTAGTGTTCCCTTCTTTATATCCTTCACCTTGAATTTGGTATATATCCCTTGACCTTTTATGCATGAGGTCATAGGACCTACAATCCCTATCATCATGCCCCACCGAATTACAAAACGTGCAATACATATTTATGGGTGTCTGGACATATTTTTGCAAATAGTAACATTCACCAGGGCAATGTTGACTTCTACATACCTCGCACCAACATAGGGTAACCTACTTCAAAGGGCTCGGAGCCCCAGATGCCAAGTACTCATGAAATAGGGGACATTGCTCTTTATCATGGCCTTCTAATTTACATTTGATACACCATATGTCTTCTCTTTTATCTTTTCCCTTGTCTTTCTTCATATCTTCGACCTGCAGAGATAGGCCAGTTAGCTGACTCAAGATTTGACTCATATATGAGTTGGATTCTGCCATAGGGGTTGATTCTAGTTTCATGGCGATATCCAACGCCTCATCCTATGAATAAATCTTCTATTGCATCAAAGGGACTCCGATGTGTGGTAAGAGGGAAGAAATGAACCATACTTTGTTCTGCTCATCTAGGATATAAAAAATCAAATGGCCTGTTAAGGTATTAAACCTCTGATCAAACTCCCAAATAGGTTCATCTACTTTCTGCTTGATTTCTTTCAGTTCTGTAATGCACTGTGACTCTGACTTGGGTTTCTTGAATTCTGAAATCAATGTAGTATTGATCTCATTTAGCGGCTTCGGCTGGACAAATCATTGGACGAACTTCATTTACCAACTCAGTGCGCGATCTCTGAGGGTAGTACTAAACTGAGCTCATTTAACATCTTCGTCAGTGGAATTCTTAATACTCCATAAAGCTTCACATAAAAACCAGTGTTGATCAAGATCTTCAGATCCATATCCTCTAAAGGTGGGTAACCTCATCTCATCTGCCATATATCTTCCTAGGTTTCTTGACTGATTATGTACTGTACGGTTGGTAACAGTGCTCTAAGGACTCTGATAACTCGGATTACTCTAGTTTCATAATGTTGTTGAAACAATAGGAGGAGTAATAGTACTTACTTCAACAATATGCACAGTTCCTAAAGTTTTTGACACTTCTTGGCGAGGTTCTTTAGTCTTCCCTTCTTATGCCCTAGTATATTCTAAATGTTCCTTGCTCAGTAAATCTTCTTCTTCTCCACTATAGAAACCTTCTTCCTGTGTTGGTTCATGATTCTTCTCAAACAAGTTCGCTAAAGGAACTGTGAAAGTTATCCCACTGCACGTGTGTCCGACCTTTGTGTCGTTGTCTCTATTTGAGTTCTTGAACATTATCTTTTCAATCCATACCTCTACTTTATCTTCAAGATGTTCTTCTCATGCAATAAAATCTTGATCTTCAACTTAAAAAATTACATAAATTTTCCTCTAGGCCCCTTGAAGAAATATCGCTCTTCTTGACTGTATGATTCTACTCTGTCAATAGAAAACTCAGTGATGTACCCTCTGTTGGCGTGAATTTTATCAGACCAGGGTCCTTCTCAGGTTACCAACAAAAGGCACCGTGTAGTCTAGAGCACTAGCATTTTCATCTCCTCCGAAGAGAAGAAGTCTCACTCGAAGCGCTACTGAGACAGATAGATAGGGAAGGGTAGGGAGAAGACTAAAGGAGATCCATAGAGCATTTATAACTCACTCTTGTTCTTGTGCAATTTTTTTTATCATATCTAGAACATCTAAATGCAAGAACCAAAACTACTTACATTGCGAGAAGCAATTAGACATAGAACCATCAAATATAACTCATAAGCTATAAAGAACACTGTAATTAATAAGGAAACATACAAAGACACATCATATTTTGAAAATTTGGTCCGTCTTCATATTATCTCCAGAATCCTTCTTTCATTACAGACTCAGAGTTACATAGAGAGGTTCATTACAAACTCTTGGCTCTAGGCCCCAGCGACAGAGTTCTAACTCCCCAATGGATAGGTCTCATTCATTACAGACATTCCTTTTCTTGACTTACCACAAGTAGCAACAACTAATCCCAAAACCCTGGGTGACTCTGATAGACATGACTCAACCCAACTCTAATCAACCCAAAATTGAACGAACGAACCCTTTTTCAATTATATTTAGTCCTATATATAGCTAGGTTATATCTTCCTTCTCGGCTTGCACACTTTCTTGTTTTATTGCAACTGTTTGTTGCTTAGTTGGTGTTGCGTTGGCTTCCACAACTTCTTTCTGTTACTTTTTGTTATAGCCTCTGATGAAGTTTGTGCGACTCGTGCTTAATCAAAACTTGTGCAATTCTTTGCCAAAAACAAAGGGCCCAACAGGCTCTGACCACAATCCTTGACTCGTCCTCGACTCAAGAACTTGGTTCTTTCACATTCTCTAGGAGCAACTGTTGTTTTCCCTTCTCTAGCTTTTCTTCTTCTTTGAGATCTTCTGTTTGTGCCTTTTCTTCCTTTACCTCATCAAATGAAGGGCCTAATTATGGTACCAACTCTAAGGCTCGGTTCTTTACCCCTTGAAATATTTCAACTTTGTCTTTCCAGTTCCAGGTGAGGAGTGATGCCTCTGTGAGAAACTGTTGTGTTGTCTCTTTTCTATACTCCTTTGGCTTGGCCACAACCAATGATTTCCATTTGGAATATGTTGTCACATCGACTTGATGCATTTTCATGTAGGGTGTCTGAATAACTAGTTGAAATTAACGCAAATATTTCTTGGCTACGGACTGTGCTTCGTAGAGTGTATTCAACTCATTGTCAGCTTGTTCAATTTGGTTGAACTTCTATTGTTTCTCCATAGGGTCCATTATTTTTGCAACTTCTTCATTCAGCACCTGGATCTTTGTGCACTTTTCCTCTGAGAGTTGATTCCGTCAAGTGATGATGACCATCCAATCATTGACTTCCTTGAATTTTCTGGTGCAGTCCATTGTTTTCTTATGCAGTGTCACTTGGGCATTGTTAGCTCACAGTATTATCTTCTGCATCTATTCCTGCAGTTGTTGAGGTTGTTGTTATGCCTCTTGCTGGGCATGTTGTAGCTTCACTTTTATTTTCTCAGTGAGGGTAGCGAGCTATGTCCAAGCTTCATGTAACAACTCAATCTGTTATTCTGGCTCGCTTATCTCACTGGATTTTGGTAGATCAAGCACAACCTTCCGGATCTCTGACTAGGATTTTGCAAGTTTTTCCTGCACTTTTTCCAGTTTGGCCTGGGCTAGGAGTCTATCACATTTTTCCTCCGTTCTACATGTTTTTGAAACCAATTGTTCTTTCCTGGCGACCTCGACTGAGATCTCGGCTTCCTGGATTCATTGCTCTAGTTGGGTCATTGAAGCTTTGATTAGCCCAAACAATTGTGATGTTGGCCACTATACCAGGTCTATAGCTGAAGGAGGTGCATTGGTGGGTGCTCTTGTCTATAGAGGGAGTCCACTGGTCATTGAGTGATTCAGACAGGTTTTTACCTCCTCCTCCATTGGTGGCATTGGTGTGATCCTTAATATTAGACCTTCAGGCAGAAGCATCAGAACCTTTGTCCGGGTTATGCAGAGCTGCATCAATTATGCACATTGTTGGGGGTTCTGGAGAACTTGTGCCATATGCATTTTCATGGTTGTCCTATTTGACTCCATTGTTGATTATGGCTCATTGTATGCATCTGGTATCTCTGTATCTTTCGTTACTTCGACATCCTGTGTCGTGATTTCTTGGGCACCCTCACCCTTGGGTGGTGAGGTGATTTGCTTGTTACAGTCAGGTTCCGACTCTCCTCTACTTCAGGTGGATTTTTTTTGTGCTGAATACTTAGGTTGTTGTTCCTGGGTGCTTATATTGGGAACATCTAGCATCGTAATTTTCTCCGAGGCTTTGGGGTCAGGGTTGGGAATTTTTGAGTTGGGCTTGGGGGATTCTTTGGTTTCCTGTGGGGGTTTTTGTTCTAGTTCCTCTGGGTGGTCAAGCTGCATCCAATCTGAGGTTGTGGTATGATGTGGAGTGGTAGTTAGAGTGGTGGTGGAGGTTGCTCAATGATGAGTGTAGACAAATTTTTTTTTAGCTCTGGGTCTTCTTGGATATCAATGACAGTGGTAATTTTGGTTGTGGCGCTGGTTCAGGGAATGAAATATGAAAAGGGTTGTGGGTTCAGGGGTTTCTTCAGTGAAACCATGGTTCTAGGCTTATTCAACAATGGTTTAGTACCAAGCACAATGCCCAAGATGTGGTTAACCTGCGCACCTAATAGCATGGCATCATCTGGTAGCTTACAGTGATCTGATCTTTTCTTCCGCTCCAATTGTTGTATTTCTTCTTCCTCCTTAGAGTCTCTTTGTAGCGGGGCATCTAGCTTCTTATGATCAAGGCCTGAGCTCGATGCCTCTCCTACTTCCTTGTCTTTTTTCTTGAGCATATTGGTAGGAAATATGTAGTGCATCCTTGATTTACGTGGGCCATGTTTAACTCCTGGCCATGACATGACCTCCTTATCGAAAGCTTCCTCATCCAAGTAGAATGATAGTAGCCATGTGTGGAAATGTTCCTGGCTAGCATGTCTTGGCCAGATGCATGTGTTGTGTCGGTTCATGCTAAAGGAAATATTCCTTGTGTTACTATTGAGGAGCTCCTACGGGACGTGTGGCCTCTGCATTGCATCTATTATAGCATTATACCATTTGGAAAATGTTGCGTTGTTGAGTGTTGTGTTCTCCGAGTTTGGTCTGGATTTCTATGGCTCAAATTTCTTCGTCAGGTATCCTTTATCTGGTATTGTTGGTTGTCTTCCCACAGGTGACTTCCATTTGAGTGTTGAAAATTCCACAAGTAGGTATCCATAGGTGAAGGTGCCTCCCTTCTCCTTTTCCTCCTCGCAAGATACTAGTATTTCCTTCAGCAGGGAACAACACCAATTGAACACTAGTCCCTGTGTGCAGAAGTCTGTGACTGATAGTGCATCTAAAGTGCATTATCCCTTATAATAGGACCTCATAACCTTGCTAGCTATGACGTAGCAGCCAATTCAGACTGTTTCGGGAAGTATTGGTTCAATGACTGTTGTGCATCCTCCTCTCTTTGTATTAAACTTATCGTACAGGCTAAGCTCACCTTTCTTCTTCCCATGCTTTCCAAGGCCCTGAAATCCCTTCAATACATCCCATCCTTCGGAGGATAGTCCAGTATGCTATTGTATATATTTTGCATGGATTGGATACTACTTATCCAACCATTCTATCGTGCATTCTGCTTATCAAAAATTTTGTGCAGCACACAATTTCGCCTATGGTGCCAAAGACTGGTAAATCTATTAGGTTCATGATGGTGGAGTTAAATAGGTGGATGAACTCCTTTTTCGGTATAAATTGCATATCTCCGGTTCCATCTGGGGTTAACTCCCAAAAGACGTCTAGGTGCATCTCTGGGAAAAAGGTTGAATCCATGAGGACAAGTTCGAGTAGCTTAACGTGCTCTATCTTCCCTTTGAGGTCACCTACGATCTCAACCCGGGGGTCGCAGAGCTCATTTGGTACTGCTTCTTTATTCATTGTGCTCCAGCTTATTGTGGCTCTCGGCATTTGCGCTTCTTTGGTAGTTAAAAACTAGGGTTGTGTTTCCTACTTTGGTAATGGTCCCAACTGGTTTGTACTGCTGAATTCGGAAATGGCTATGCTCGTTTTAGAAATAATACCTTCTCAGCTAAGTTTTGAGAGTCTTATGTCTGGCTTAATAGGTAATTTTTAGAAATAATTGCTCCTCATCATTACTATATGGATGCAACAGGGTGTGAGTTGTCCAACGGGACGGTTTGATCAGGGTAAATCCGATTGGGTGATCTTGGTATTTACTCGTTTGAGTGGAATAGGGACGTGATCGAATTGAGACATTTCTATTTGATGGGTGGGTGTCCTGACATGAAATTCGATGGAATATTGGCATAATGCGGCTTTATGGATTAACGGGTGACAGTCGGGGTACCAGAATGGAAATAAAGGGTGTGACTAGACTGGGTTTGTGTGGCCTTTATCTTAGATTGGATTTGGATTCATGGCCCCTCCAACCACAAAGATTGTCCCCGTCCTCTTTAATGATTTTCATTTAATGGAATTTTTCCTTCTTTAGGTTTTGTACTGCTGGGTCATCAACTCTGTATCAAAAAACACTTTAAACAAAACAAATGAATATGTATTATGGTGCGACACTGCGCACCTGAACATTATTAACTGAATTTACAAAAATTTCGGAAAGAAAACGAAACTCAAAGATAACTATTGTACAATCTCCATCGAATTGGAGTGACTTCCCTTCTTCTCAGTTTCGAGATAGGTAGGGCTTCAGGCAATCTCCATTCACCCATCCCGGTCGTATAACACAATCTAGTTGCGTGAGTCGAACTGCTCTTGATGGTCGGATCTCCGAAACTATGAAGGGTCCCAACCAGTGCATACGCAGCTTGCCAGGATGCTTCTGGTATCAACTATCATAGAGCAACACCTTGTCCCCTTGTGTAAGTACCTTGGTTTTAATGTGTCAATCATGCCAAGATTTTTGTCTTGCCTCTTCAACCAACTGATGGAAGTCTAATAGAAATCTAGTTTCTTCAAGTTCTTGTAGCTCCGCAAGTCTCTGCACCACTAATTCTTCATTTTTCATACGTGTGGATTGTGCAATATACAGAATTGGAGTGATGAACTCTATGGGCACCACTTCCTCTTTTTCGTAAACAAGCTAGAACAATGTGTATCTGTGGAGTTTCTTTGTGGTTTTTCTATAGGCCCATAGTACCACTGGAACTCTATCATCCTAGTCCTCTCAATTTTCGCAACAGACCTTTGTTAGTCCCTTTTCCAGGATTTTTTTGAAGGCTTTGACTATTCCGTTGGCCTGTGGGTGGTATGGACTGCTCTTGTGATATTGAATCAGAAATTCTGCAATAAGTGTTGCTATAGTGCTGCTAATGAAGTGAGCTCCCTGATCGCTAGTTAGGCTTCTGTGACATCCGAAGTGGGTAATGATAGTCTTGAAAATGAACCTGGAAGTTGTATCCATTGAATAGTCTTGTACTGCTGCTGCTTCTGCCCAATGATTAAGTTATTTAGTTGTGGTAATGATGTACCTCACCTTCGATTGTTTGTCTATGGGGTTGATTGGCCCAATGAATTAAACTGCCCATTTCTCAAATGCCTGTAGAGCTCTAATAGGTTGTAATAGAAGTTCATCTCAGCGTGACGGCTTGCCAACCCTTTGACAAAAATCACATGATCTGGAGTATGCTTTTTCATCCTTGAAAAGTGTTTCCCACCAGAGTCCTTCCTATAGAAATTTCTATGTCATTGCCTTTCCTCCTACATGGCCTCCTACAATTCCACTATGGCAATCCCAGAGTGTATCCCGCCTTTCATGATCTAGGACACATCATTTGAGGATGTTGTCTAGTCCTAGTTTATACAATTTCCTGATGATTAGATGATAATATGCTGCTTTGATGACCATATGGTGTTTCTAGGTTGCAGAATATGTTTCAGGGTAGGCCCCTGTGTTGAGAAATATTACTATATCCTCCAAGTATTTTGGTATGGCCTCGATCCTGAACAAATCTGCATAGGGGAGCTAGTCATCCACTACTCTACCACTTTATCTTGAATCTAGTCTGGATAGATGGTCATGTCCGACGTTGCATCATCCTGGCTTAATGATGACTTCAAAGGAAATTTCCTGAAATAACAACAATCATATGCAAATTCTCCCTTCCAACACAGGTTTGTTAACTAGGTATTTTAATGCTAAATGATCAATAAAAAAATTGAAATGCGACCCTAACAGATAATGTCTAAATTTCTGTAAAGCATAGGTCATTTCTAAGCCTTCCTATTCTGTCATTGTGTAGTTGCACTCTTCTTGCGACAGCTTCTGATTCACAAAGTAGATAGGGTGATCTATAGCTCCATCTCTTGGTTGCGTTAAGAGAGATCCTAAGGCAATTCCTAAAGCATCCACATGGACGTGAAATTCCCTCTCCCATTTTGGGAATATCAGAATCATTGTTGTAATGAGTCTCTCCTTAAGTGTCTTGAATGCTTTATCACATTTGGGAGTCCATCGAAACATTTTATCCTTTCTCAGGAGGTTTTCCAGAGGTGCAGTAATGTTGGCATATCTTCGTATGAACCTTCAATAGTAACCTATGTGTCTGAGTGTGGATCATAGCTGTTTAGCACTTGTAGGTGGTGGCATATTCACAATGACCACAACTTTAGCTGGGTCTACCAATACTCCTTCTCGACAGACTATGTGGCCCAATAGATTTCCATGTGGCACACAGAAGATACACTTCCTGAGATTTAATGAGATTTGCAGCTCTCTGAATCTGTCAAACATTAGCTTTAATAGTGCTACATGTTCCTTAATCAGGCTATATATTGTCCAATCATCCATATATAATTCTATGAACTTGTGAATGAAATATCTAAAGGTTGCTATCACAATCCTGGAGAAAACTGCAGGGGTGTTCTTTAAACCAAATGGCATCACATTGTATGAAAAGGATCCCCATTCGGTAATGAAGGTGGTTTTTTTCTTGTCTTCTTCCGCAATTCTAACTTGATGGTATCCTAAAAATCCATCTATAAATGAGTATGCTTCCTTCCCCACAACTTGTTCTAGGACCTCATTGGTAAAGGGTGTTGGGAAGGGGTCGTGCACACAGGTAGAGTTGAGGCTTATGTATTCCACACAGACTCTAATGTCCTCAGTGTCTTTCTTTCTTTGAATGACTATCGGACTGGCCCATTCTTCTTCTTCTACCAGAAAGATGTGACCTACTTCTAACATATTATCAATATCCTTCTTAAAATTTTCTTTTACTCTTGGGTTGAGATGGTATGACCTATGTATGATAGGCTTGGATCCTAGTTTTAACTCAATCTTCATTTCTCCCATAACTCCTTTGATTCCCTTCAATTCTAAAAAAGTATTTGGGAACAAATCTTCATATTCCCACAGTAAACTTTGTATTTCTTAACTGGTTTGGTCATCCCAGTAATCTCCCACCAAAGCTATTTTGGGTTGGTCTTCAGTCCCTATGTTGAGTCTCTGCAATTTTAATGGGTGATTGTAGGAACTATTGGTCTGGTTGGGCATCGTGTTTTGGATTTCTTTGTTCCCCTCAGTCTCTTTGATGGCTAGGTTTCTCAGTTCTTCTAATTCATCTAGGATTTCTGAAGCCTTGCTAATATGATAACATTCTATAGGATTTTGAATCAAGGGTAAGTGGAATTTAGTCTGAATTTCTTGGGTATTCTTGGGACACACTACAAAGTCTGAAATGTTATCACTATTGGCTGTAAAAATAAAATTTTTAATCTTTTGTAGGACTAGTTCAAGCTCAGGGTACTTACTTGTAAATGAGAAGTCTTTTCAGAATTGAGCTGCCAGAATTGGGCCTAGAGAATGGGGAAATACCTAAACCCAGAAGTGAGAGGGTATATCTGTAGCCTACCACTGTGTCACACATTGTTGAATTTGTATTCTAGGGTTAGATTATGCGTTGAACAGTAGCACAACTTGGAGATCTGTCTATGTTTCTGATTCCAACTGCTCCTTGTTCTAGAACCTGTACTTGATATCTTGCTTCACCTCGTCCCAGGTTCTAAGTAAGGATTTATGTGTGGCCCAACATCTGGTGGGGTTTTTCTGGAAAGCTATATCTAGTACTGATATTCTTTGATCTTCTCCCATAGTTTCTTCGATATTCTGCAAAACGTTGTCTAGATCTGAGGTGTCATTGTATATTGGGTGTTCTCTGACTTCGGTCCTAACCCATCTGGTCATTTTGATAGTTTCACATCTTCTTGAGAATATTTCGTGCAAACCTTGTTTCCAACTATCAAAAGCTAGTTATTAATCTTCATTTGCTGACTATATACTTTGCCAGCTTACTGATCCATCCACAGTCGGGTTTATATAATCATTTCTTGTCCCAGTTGTTACAGTGTACAATTGGTCTAAAACTTCTCCTTCGATATTATTTTCTATTAGTTCTATGTACCTGGGTCCTTGTCTCCCATGATCTTCTCATAGGTTGAATCAATGCCAAGTAGCGCAGGGTAGGGGTCCTTGTCTCCCATGATCTCAATGACTTCAAAGTCAACCACTGTTTTTACTCTTGCTACATCGATTTCCATGTTCTCGATTCTTTCTATGGGAAATATAGTGTATTGGTTTTCCATTCTTAACTGAATTGGGGAATATGCCAGTCTGGGTTTTCCTAAGGCTTCCCAGGTCTTCTTGGGTAGAATGTTCAGATCTGACCCTAGGTCCAACATGAAGTCCTTAATTTCAAAGTCATCTAACTGGGCTACCAGTCGGAATTCTTTTCTGGTTCTTACTTTTCTTCACTGCACTCTCTTAGTACTCTTCTTAGGAAGGTTAGACTGAATCCTTGCTTCTAAGGTTTCTTCATTCCCTAAGACTAGGTACAGTGCATTGCATAATTTCTCTGTCATTTGATCATTCCCCAGAATGTCAGAGAATAATTGAAACTAGAGATCAACTGCGTTTTGAGGTTGCTTAGGTTCTCTTGGTATGCCTACATGGTTTCTGGGTGTAGGGGGTGAAGCGGGGACTTGTGCCACCTTAGGGTATACAACTGCATGAGGGGGGTTCTCTTGCATTTCATGATTAGGAATATTCTAAAATACTTCTATGTAATCTTTAAAGAATGATTTTTTCTTTAGGGGGTCATACCTATCTCCTTTAGGTGATGCTTTCTGAATCTGAGGTAGAGTATCAAGATCAACTCCTGTCTTTGTTCCTCCTCGAGTGACGATGTTAAGGTTTGGAAATTTTCCCTTAGAAATCCTCTTGATCTCCGAACTAATAAGGTTAGTTCCTCTTTGTCGTACTCTATATTCTCACTTTCCAATTATCTCTGGGAAATCTTCGGTTGCGTGTCATTTGGTTCTGCAGTGAGAGCACCATGGCCACCTTAGATGAGGACAATCTATAGCCAAGTGACCCTTTTCATCATAGTTATAACATCTGCTTGATCCTCTTCCACTAGTTCTTCCTCCTTTGAAATATCCTCCCGCTCCACCTCCTCAACCTCATCCTTGTCCCTGAGGGTTTTCATTTACCCTGATGTTGTTTGGTCTAGCCTATCCGCAAATGTGTCCAACACTATACATTGATTGGTAGTATGTGTGGTAGATGCATAGAAATCACAGTGTACTATGTTTGGGACTGTCAAATATTTCTGCATGATGGGGAGCTGTCTCATTCAATGCCCATGGATTCAACAGATCTCACAATATTCCAGTGTTGGTGCTTCTTGGCCTCCTGGGAAAGTGTGATATGGGGTGGGATGATGGAATGGTGGGTTTGTCGATACTTGCGCTACTCCTCCCGTGGGTCTTGGTGGGGGTGCCATCTGATTCTGAGGAGGTCCCAACCCTCTCACTCATGGGAATTCATTCACCAAATGACCTTCTGTATAGCATCCATTGCACCAAACCTATGCTCGTCCTGGTCTAGGTATCATCATCTCTTGAATATTTTATGTAAGTGCTGACATCTTCCCTTGTAGTTGTGCTATATTTACATCTACTATGGGTTGGGTCAGTCTCAATTTCCCAGGGTATCTCGCCATGGATTCAATATTCATAGATTGTTCCAAGGCGTCTATTAATGTGGCTATCCGTTGTTGCGTCAGTGGAATCCGAATCAGAGGTAGAAGCCCCTGAATGTACCACTCCCTTTGATGTTCTTCATGGATTGGATGTGCCAACCTCCCTATGGCATCTTTGAACTTCTGGTTTTACTTCTAGGCTAACTCGCCTTCTCTCTTATGGATCTCCTACAACTCAGACATAGCCTGTTGTTCTAACTAAGGCAATTTAAACTTTTCTATGAACCTCGTCCGTACCTAGCCAAGGGTGAACACTTGACCTTTCATCCCTGGAACTCCTAGTTCAATGATCATCATGTACCACTTGAGAGCGTGACCTCTTAAGGTAGTCTGGAACTTGACCAACTTGTTCGCATCCAGTGTCCTTCTGGATCTCCAGATTTCTTCGCACAAGAACTAGTACTGTTCAATGTCTTCATCTCCCTTACCCCAAAATTCTGGGTATCGGGAAATCGATCCTCCTACATGGTTGGCCATTGTTGATCCTATTGTTCATATCAATATGAACCCTAATGGTCTTGCTTACGATCTACCAGGGGATCCCAATATCCTCCATGTACTCGCAATTTCTGGTTGTGATTGGTTGACTAATTGTACTGGAACAAAACTTGCATGAGAAGGTAGTATCAAACTTACTGCTTGTATAGAAGGCACTTTGGGTATGGGTGATCCGGGGCTGGTGCAACTAGCTTCGGGGCAGATTTATTTGATCTGGGGGGTCTTGTTAGCTTTCACTGGAACAATCTCTTCAACCATATTCCCGATCTCTCATGTTATCGCAGCTGAATCTTCTCTTTCTCCTCCAATATTCATGCCGACTTCCTCCTCTCTTACATCCACACTTCCTCCTTCTCGTCCCTCCTCTTGGGGACTTCTTGCTCTCCTTTCTTCTCTCTTATTTAATATTTGACTGGCCAATCATTCTTGTCTTCTCATCCTCTACAGTTATTCCATCTGTCTTTCCTCTATTTTTCCTGATCCTCCTTCTTTCCTCAACTTTTCAGATTGTCTTGCGGCTTTCTTGATCTTTTCATGCCACCATTTCTCAACTATGGTGGTTCTCTTCAAGGCTCGCTCATATATTGAATCCATTTCTTGTTGTTTCCCCCCAATTTTTCAAAGAACCCTTCCCCTCTCTCATGCCATGACTCTCACCCCTCCCTCCAACATCCCTCCCTCCACCAAGAAATCTTTAATCCACAGGGGGATTTCTCTTAACAGTCTTCCCCTTGTGCCTTTCTTGAAAATTCCCTTTGCCCACGAGAAAGACTGGTGGTTCTCAGCTGGAAATTCGATTATGTATCCTTCTATCATGGTAGTAACCTAAAAATATATAACTCACGTGATTGGGCAATCCATCCTCTAGAGTGCTGCTAGCTTTTCGGTATCCCACGCATAGATATCCAGTGAAAAAATTCTTCTAGGAATTTAACCTAGAAAATATCGTACTGGTTTCTTGATCTTTCTGAGTAAAATATTTTATCACATGTGCTTCCCATTGATTTCCTCCTTAGCTCCGCTTCTTTCCATATGAAGGTGTTACAATTCCTTTCCTACAGGTTCCCTTTTTACATGGGTCCTGACAACGAAACCGTTTTTTTGGCGTGAATTTGATCAGACCAGGGTCCTTCTCAGGTTACCATAAAAAGGCATTGTGGAGTCTAGAGAGTTGGCATTTTCATCTCCTCCGAAGAGAAGAAGTCTCACCTGAAGTGCTGCTGAGATAGATAGATAGGGAAGGGTAGGGAGAAGACTAAAGAAGATCCATAGAGCATTCTGAACTCACTCTTGTTCTTGTTCAAATGACATTATAAGATCTAGAATATCTAAATGAAAGAACCAAACCTACTTACATTGTGAGAAACAATTAGACATAGAACCATCAAATAGAACTCATAATATATAAAGAACACTGTAATTCATAAGGAAACATACAAAGACACATTATATTTTGAAAATTTGGTCCTTCTTCATATTATCTCTATAATCCTTCTTTCATTATAGACTCAAAGTTACATAGAGAGGTTCAGTACAAACTCTTGGCTCTAGGCCCTAGCCACAAAGTTCTAACTCCCCAACGGATAGGTCTCGTTCATTACAAACTCTACTTTTCTCGACTTACCACAAGTAGCAACAAATAATCCCAAAACCCTGGGCGACCTTGATAGACATGAATCAACCCAACTCTAATCAACCAAAAACTGAATGGACGAACCCTTTTTCAATTATATTTAGTCCTATATTTAGCTGGGTTATATCTTCCTTCTCGGCTTGCATGCTTTCTTGTTCTATTGCAACTATTTGTTTCTTAGTTGGTGTTGCGCTAGCTTCTACAATTGCTTTCTGTTACTTTCTTTTCCAACCTCTGATGAAGTTTGTGTGACTCATTCTTAATCAAAACTTGCGCAATTATTTCCCAAAAATGAAGGGCCCAACACCCTCCAATGGTACTATCAAACTAGTGATGTACTTCTCTTGACATGACATTATCAACTCTCTTTACCTTCTTGATCAACGCCAACGTCCAAACCACAGGTGGTCTGAGTCTGATTTCAAACTAGGTATCTGCTAACCTGGCTAGCCACTCATATAGCTCCTGATGAATTCCTCCAAAGAAAATCTTGTGTATATCAATAAAGATATACCTTACCAACCAATATTCTATGCTAATATTAAGGTTCTTATTCTGAGCTTCAACAAAGTCCTTTTCTTGATCTTCTATCCACTTTTGAATCTCTGTCTTCAATGGAAACCACCTTGACATTCCCTCAAGAAGATCTCGTTCATGAAAACATAACCATTTGTTGGCACAGGGGTAGACCCAGGGTTCATCTCTATTAGCACACCAACAAGCCCTAACTATTGGCCCTTTCGGTAACACCTGTGAAGTAGATGCAATCTCACCCAAAGTAGCAATAGGGGGTTGTAGGACACATGTGTCTACAACCAAAGGAAATGCAACGTGGGTTCAGGGTAACAACACACAACAACCTAGTTATTATTTATCTCCCTTAGGCCTACTACGCAAGTTATATCTCAGATCTAACATAATAATGCAATAATAGTATATTAGAGAGAAAATGAACACAACATCAATCACACACAACAACAATGTGTACATGGTTCACCCTCTCCCTAGGGCTATGTACACAAAACTATGCTTCTTGATATATTAAGTGAAAGAATATAGTTCTATCTGTGCTCTTAGCTTGCAGATCTTTATCCTCTTCTATCTTCTCTTCTCTCTATCTCCCTTCACTGCGTGCCTAGCAACAGGGTTGATCTTCACACCCATTTGAAGATCTTACAATACATAATGCTCTCACATCACAATATTTCTCTCTCTACAGTAAGAACAATCTCTCCTCATAACATCCAACTCAGAACGAACGCATCCCAGGTCCTCTTGACCTTTATTTATACATTACAATGACTCACCGACAACCTTAGACTAAGATCTAGGTGTCAAAACCCTAGATACCAAAACCCTAGGTGTCTAAAACCCTAGGTCAACTTGACCCACATTTTCAAGGCTTCACCAATCTATCTTTCTTTCTTTCTCCCAAGGTTCAACAAAGAATCCATTGGTGGATTTTTCTGCTTGTTGAGTTTTCCACGATCCATCTTCCTTGTTGATCTATCATCCTCAATATCCTCATCCAACGACTTGCTTTCTCTTACTTCGCTTCATATTTTCTTATCTTTTTCTCACTTCGACCCAGTATCAGTCACTCTGTCTTCCACGCAGTTCACATTTCACCTTTTCTTCCTTAATCTTCGCTTACTTTCATAACCAAGGGTAAACAGGTGCACACTCCATCTTCAAGGTTTTAAAATCCTAAGAAGATTTTGGAGTCCAAGTGAAAGAATTATTTTTAAGGAGTGCAGTGAGAGGTGCCGCAATCTTTCCATAATTCCTAACAAACTTGTGATAATAACCTGTTAAGCCTATAAATCCACACAATATTTTGAGAGTCTTTGGTTGAGGCCAATCTTGCATAGATTCAATCTTTTTAGTGTCCACCCTGACACCAGCCTTGCCAACAAGATGACCCAAGTACTCGACTTCTAAGGTGCCAAAAGCACATTTAGATTGTTTGAGGAAACGTTGGTGCTGAGAGAGTAGATGGAGAACTCGATCCACATGAGAAATATGGGTTGTCCAGGTTTTACTATAGATGAGGATATCATCAAATAAAACAAATACAAAATGACAGAGAAAAGGACGAAATACATGATTTATGAGGATTTGTAAAGTGGAGGGAGCATTACATAAGCCAAAGGGCATGACCAAAAAATCATAGTGGCCCTCATGAGTTCTAAAGGTAGTCTTAGGAATGTCTACCTCTTTCATACAGATCTGGTGGTAGCCAAAACAAAGATCAAGTTTAGTAAAGAACTAGGCGCCACTCAATTCATCCAAGAGGTCATCAATGAAAAATGGGAAATTTGTCTTTAATGGTAAGTTTGTTGAGGGCACGGAAGTTAGGACACATGCACCAAGAACCTTATTTTTTAAGGACCATGACCAAAGGAGAATATTAGGGGCTCGTACTAGAGCGAATAACACCTGCGTTGAATAGTTCTTGAATCATTTTCTCAATTTCATTTTTTTGGGAAAAGGGGTGATGATAGGGATAGATATTGGGAGGAAGGTTTCCTGGGACAAGGGGAATTGAATGATCATGAAAACCATAGGAAGGAGGGAGTCCATGGGGAGTGTAAAAAACCACTTGATGTTTATAGAGGATGGATTGTAGGTCCTGTGGCATAGAGGGTGTCTCAGTTGCTTGTATGGCATGGAGTTGGGAAATAATGCCAAAATGACCTTTTTTGAGCATCTTTTCCATGCAATGGGAACTAATGATCTCTGGGGAACCAACGGTGATGCCTTGGAACTTATATTGTTGGCCCTAATGGTCGAATTACATGGTTAATTCCTTAAAATCCATGAGAATGGGACCCAAAGTCCTTAGCCATTTTGTACCCAACATAATGTCACAACCACCCATGTTGATAGAAAACATATGATATTTCAGGTGGTATTCACCAATTTGGAGATGCACATTTTCATAATGCCCTCCACATTTCATGGACCCGCCATTGGGAATCATGATTTGGAAATTATTAACTGCATAGATATAGAAATTATTTCTTGGGAAATGCAACGATGAATAAAATTATGGGTTCTTCCACTATCAATAAGAATCATGACCTTCCTATTCTTGATGTAACCAATTAGCTTGAGGGTTTGGGGAGCAGAGAAGCCAGTGAGATCATTTAGAGAAATGATCGATTCTACTTAGGGAGGGTCTGAGGGTTGGGTTATGTCAGTGGGTTCAGGTGACACAAACATAAGGGGAGCCTCAACATCCTCTTTTGAAACATCCTCCAAGATGGCCATAAAAATATTTTGTTCCTTACACTTGTGTCCCAGAAAATATTTGTCATCACAATTATAACAAAGGCCTTTGAGTTGGTTTTTATCCATTTCGTCCCTGCTCAATTTTAGGATCTTTAGTGGAGTATAAGGAGGAGTGGGAGTTACTAGTTTAGTGCGAGGAATAAAGGATGGTTTTTGGTTTTGAGAAGAGACAACCTGTTGTGCTTCCTCAACTATTTTAGTAGCCTCCACCCAACTTTGAGGCTGAGCCATGAGGACATGGGAAGGAATCTCATCCTTGAGGCCACTAATAAAGAATTCTTAGAAAAAATCATCAGACATGCCCTCTGTACAAAAAGTTAGTCACTCAAAAGAAGCTATAATGTCTTCCATTGTGCCAGATTGTTTCAACTTTGTCAAACGGTCTAAATGGTTGGTGTTAGTGTCAAAGCATTCATAAATATCTACCACAAAGTGTGTCCAAGCAACATACACTTGGCGGCCATTTTTTCTCCATTTCCACCATTGCCAACGTTCTTTATCTAGATGGAGAACACCATACCGGAGTTTGGACAACTCATCTATAATTCCATACAAAGAGAAATAATGTTCCATTTGAGTTACCTAGCAAGTGGGATCTGAGCCATCAAATTTGGTCACATCCACATGTGGAAGTTGTAGGTCACGCTGAAAGTGATGGGGCTTAAAATTATGGGAATGAGAGGAAGTTTCACCTTCAGTATGAAAAGGTGGGTCAGATAAGGGAGGATCTGCAGGGATATTCAACTTGGTGCAGATCATCGTAATGACAGATTCAAGCTAGGTAGTAATGTCTTGTTTGATTTCCTCAATTGATGTAGTGATGGAGGAATGCATGTTTTTATAGATGGTGGAAATATTGGCATTGATTTGTCTCACTTCTTGTTGGGTCTCTGTAAAATTAGAGTGCAAGTTATTGAAACGAGCTTCCAAGTCTTGGCTACGAGTATGGGCCATGATGACGAGGCAACACAAAAATGGGTGGGAGGGACCACAAAAAAAATGGGTTATGGGTGAATTGTATCACAATGATCAAGGAGATGAGTTCAATCTAATGGGATAAATCCCAAATAAAGGTGTTGGAAGGGGGTCGAGTCCACGAGAAAAAAAATGTGTTGAAAAATGATAGGTATGAATGCGATAAGGGCGAAGAGAGAAAACCAATGGAATATGTCTCAAATAATGGTTCCAACAGGATGAAATCTTTTTTTTTTAACACCTACGGATTTATACTCCAATCTGAATAATACTGCAGTGATGAAATGCCCAAATTCTCAACAGGAAGAAATGTGTAGTAGTTTGGAACCTTGAATGTAAGAGACACTGTTGTGTGGAAATATATATTTTCTGTTTTGTTTTTGTTTCCTTCCCCAAAGGTTAGGTATTAAAGGGTTCTACAGACAAGGGTTTTCCCTATGCTATAGCTATATGATATACATGTGGGGTCGAACAATAATACTCGACCAAATATATCAGGGCACCAACTAAGGAGGCTAGACCGTTCCCTTAGCCCTAGCACCCAACTACCCAGGTACTAGAGAGAATCTTCCCAAGTGATTTTCTTAGTGGAAGAATAGAAGTCAGGTGACCGATCGATTTATATATGGAGGGATTTAGGAGATCTAGATCGATCCATGTACAAGTGTTGTCTGATGCGCTACCACTCGAAGGGGTACCAACAGGGGTTACAAGGGTGGCCAACATATGTGCGCTTAAGTACCAATTGTATTTATTGTATCTATGAATTCTCGGCCTTGATCTTATGCACGTAACAACAGATCTATGTAGCTTAAATACGTTGGAATACGTCTCTACCCTGAAAAAAATTAACCCACAATTTTCTGCCGAGGAAGGTGCTCGGATACCACTTGTAATATTCCATATATAAAAAAGTATGTAGAACATAAATAAATAGCTAGAAATGGTAGATGAACAACAATATAACTAGAACAACACCACAATAATACCAATATGATACTAGAATAACACCAGAAAGAGAAATTTGATTACTGAGAGAAATGTTCACTTTCCTCCTCGAGGGGAGAAACCTCCAGTGGAGAAGATCTCTATTACAATAATATCTAAGAAAAAAGTTCTTATACCTTCGACTCCTATTTATACATTAATATCTAAGACAAAAGTTCTCAAAAGTTCTATCAAAAGAACCATCTAGAGGAAGATCCTTCTAGAATTGGAAGCTTTTATTAGGTCTTCTTACATTGGACTTATTCTTCCTTATTTCTAGGCCTTATTAATATTGAATTTTATTACATGGAAATATATTATTCTACCTACGCGAGGGGTTAGGTCCCTAACACATTGCATGTTCTCATGCAAAACTGCTAAACCAGTCTTCAAAATTTCAAAACTGGTGTTGATCCTCTACCTTTCTTGAACATTAGTTGCCTGGTTTTAATATATCCATCCTTGAAGCCTCATCCTTGATCTCCCTCTTAATGACTCATGTATACTTTACTAGGCACAAAATGTTTTTCATCTCAGCAGAGACTTCATCATGCTCTCCTTGTAGTATGCAATTATTCTCCTTTAGTTGTGCGTTCTCTTTCTTGATATGCCTATCCAACACTTTAAACTCTTATATTTCTTTCTTCAACCCTGCATTCTATTTTGTAATATTTTTAACTAATGTTTGGTCAGAGAGCTAACTGGTTCTTGAACTTCTTACTTTGTTATCTCTTCCCTAGCTTCAACTTCTCTCCTTAAGTTCTTTAGTGTTTCTGTCAATAATTCCTCTACTTCACTAATAGTCACTACATAAATTTTGTCTTGCTCTGGTGAAGTTGGAATGTTCACTGGATATTCTACAAAATAAGGAACATGAAGAATTGGCCCCTTCTTAACCATACTCTGAGTGGTTCTTCATCTTGGACCTAGGACTTCTTGGGGTGTTCTCATAGGAACAAGAATTTATTCTTTAAACAATCTCCCCCTCTTCGTTTTAGGATCAGAAATTGGTACTGGATTTTGCTTGTCCTATGCCTTTTTCACTTTTCCTCTAAAGGGCTTAGGTGGGGAGATTGACATTTGTTTTTTTTTTTCACCCCTTGTCTTTCCATCAGAGGGCTTCACGAGAAAATTTGGGTCATTTTGTGATGACTATTTCGATGCTCTTGTGACATTATGTCATGGATATTGCGATGAATCTTGAGTTTCTGAAACATCATTTCATGGGACGTGGCAATTTCGACGAACTTGAATAAACGTCCCAAGAGTGAATAACCAAGGGAACTTCTCAAAATTGTGACAAAAAAAAAATATTGTCGCCAATACGACAATATAGTCAAACTAAGTGAAACCAATTGTTCATCTCAATTGTGATGACAATTTTCAAGGTTTGTATAGCAAATTCATCGCAGAATTTTTTAATGTCGTCGACATTGAGATGACAGCTTTTCTTGATTTATATAACAAATTTTCCACAGGAATTTTTATTGTCGTCGCAATTGCGACGACAATATTTCTTTGTTTTTAATGGTCATCGCATGTACGATGACAATTGTTTTTTGTTTATATAGTGAATTCATCATAGGAATGACAACATTTCTTTGTTTGTATAGCAAATGTGTCGCATGAATTTTATGGTCATTGCACTTGCGACAACAACATTTCTTTGTTTATATAGCAAATTTGTCGTAGGTATATTATGGTCGTCGCAATTGTGACGATATATATATATATATATATATATATATTAGGTGGAAATATTAATATTAATATTACCATATTAATAACTATCAATAGAAAACATTGACATTATTTATTATTTATATTAATAACTTCTTTTGCATGGGGACTTGGTGTTTTTTCCAACAACGAAGAAAAATCTTATGCACTTTGGAAAGGATTGAAAATTTCTAAAGGTTCATGTGCAAAATCGTTGGTTGTAATGAGAGATTCAAATAAAATCATTAACCATATGGAATTCATTGTGCACTAAAATAGTATCATTCAGCTTCAAGGTTGTTTTCAAGGAAACTAAGTGAACGAGACCAATTTCCAAGATGGTTTGTTAGCAATGACATATGCAAGTTATGTTTTATTTGTTTCAATATTTTAAATTCACCTAGTTATTTCTAGACCTAAAGTGTTATTAAATCCTCCATAAATAAATGTGGGTCT
>ML789904.1:42330-52544 GCA_009831015.1 Picea engelmannii | reverse complement strand
GCCATCCTAAACCCCAATACTATCGGGAAACAATAATAGTTTTGTAGGAATCAAATAAACCTAGGGTTGAGCATGGGACATAACAATATGAAACCCATATCACATACAAAAAGAAAACACACAAGGATGGATCCAAACCAAAAAACATGTTAACAAGGAAAAAACATACTTTTCTATGTGCTAAAGACCAACTCGAAAAGAAAACACATATGGACAAATCCAATTTCAAGAACACTGTCACAAGGAAAACACATCCCTTTCTATGTGCCAAATACCAACAATTCCAACCAATCTACTAGTGTATGCAAGAGGTAGCAATGAAACTACCCACAATCCTATGGAAAAACAACCCTCCTCCATGAAATGTTTTACCACACATCAACAACCACTACAAAACACCATAATCGAGACCAAACTCAAGAGAGGAATGAAAAACATGGAGCAACAACAAAATTCCAGAGTGCACCATGATCACCAAGACAACCACAACAAAAACCATAATTGAGACCATAACCATGAAGCCCATGGGAAACATAGAGCACCCACAAAATTTTAGGCTATGCCACAATGAGCACAATTCATGGCCCACTAAATTCTACAATACAACATGATCTCTAAGAAAACCACGACCAATCACCATATTAGAGACCAAATATAGGAAACTCCATAGTGCACCACAACAACCAAGATAACCACAACCATATATCATAGTTGATAATACATCTAAAAAACCCATGAAAAGAACACACCACCCACCAAATTCTAGGCTACACCATGACAAGCATGGACCACCAAATCCTGGCAACAAAAAAAACAAATGCTAAACCATATTGAACAATGGAAAATGAACATAAATTCCCTCATATTCATCTCATTTCCACCTCATGCATACCTTCGTACATGAATTGGTAACCTACAATTTTTTTGAAAAATGGAAAATAAACATATATTCCCTCCTATTCATCTAATTTCCACCTCCTTCCACCTTCATATATGAATAGGTAGCCTCCATTAAAACTTACAGAGTTGAATAGGTAGCCTCTATTAAAACTTATAGAGTTGAAGGAAAATTATTATTTTTATCTTTTGACATAWTACCCTAGAAATCCCAAGAGACATTTCCCCAAATCCAATAAGAAAAAAAATAAATCCACATATTAAATATTCTCAAAACCCATATTAGTATGGAATTTTCAAATGTCCTAGGTAAACTTAAGAAATCTTTTTCTATTTTGTAGATGTACGATTGAACCAATAGATAAAAAGTGTACATGGAGCTAAAAATCCCATGTAGCGACTAATTGGACCAATAAAGAGACAGTAAATAACATACGAGATAAAAGTTCCATATAGGGACTAATTGGACCAACAAAGAGAAAGTACAAAAAACATAAGTTAAAAGTCCCATGTAGGAACTAATAACCCCTTGGTATTTGGCACCATGATTGTAAGAAGTCTCATGGAGGGACTAATCACCCCTTGGTATTTGGCTTCATGATTGTAAGAAAGTAAATTACATGGCATACATGTGTAATTGCTAACTTGGATGATGTAAAAGCATACCTAATTTGAGCTAAAAGCTTGGGTTCCATACACCAATTTGTTTTCTGGCTTGGTCGTGACCTTAAAAATAGATTATTATTATTATTATTATCATATGTTTGAAAATGTTTCAAGGGGAAAATGTTCCAAATGTGAGATATGGTGCAACTCCAAATCAAATGTTATAATTAAATAAACCTATGGAATTAACTAAGAACTTAAGGGTGGCAAGGGAAGTGGTGATAAGATAGGGTATCTACCTAATCCATGTTGCATGATAAGCGACACATATTCTACATGCATTTGGCTGCATGGGCATCATTCATGAAGAAGTTATGATGACTTTTGCTTGCATTTAGTATAAAAAATAGTTCAAGAGATGGTTTGGACATCTTGGTATAGGAGAAGTGTTATCTTTTACAAGATTTGTTGAGGCATTTTGTAGGAAATGGAGCCCTAATTATCATGAAAAATGTATTCCCATTGTTGAAAGACTCAAGGAAGTATATGGTGCACAAAAACCTATTGAACAAACTCCCAAATCTTATCTTGAATATGATGAAGGCATCATTGAAGCATGCATTCCAAATTTAAAGATAGATTAGTGCTTGGCTTCTACCTCCAACATTGATGGAGATAAAGATCCCATTGTGAATATTGTGGGTAACAATTAGGGTACTCACCATTCTTGTCTCCCTCGCAGACTCGCCCTCATGTGCTCCCCTTTCTCCTCGCAGACAGCTCACCCTAATCTTCCCTCCCCTGCTCATGCTCGTAGCCTAGCCTTTTTCCTCTCTTTGTAGCCCTCGTGTGCTCCTACTCGCAGCCTCCTCTCCTCCCCTTTCTCCTATCCTCTCCTCCCTGCCTCCCCTTTCACCTCTCCTCCCCTCCTCCCCTTTCCCCTCTCCTTGTAGACTACAGGGTATGGCAGCCGACTGCAAATTATAGGTCGCGGCTAGGGTATGGATGTGACCGGATATGTTCTAGTCCCTAATGGTTAGGAGGCTTCATTTTTGTTTAAATGAGTTTTGGTGTTGTTTTTTTTTATTTGTTAATTTAAATATATATTATATAATATATATATATATATATATATATATATATATAATTTATATATATACCCACTATATATAGACCCACTATAATATATATATAATATATAAATTAGATATTATATATATATATATAATATCTAATTTATATATTATATATATATTATAGTGGGTCTATATATAGTGGGTATATATATTATTAATGTTGGTCTCCTTAGAGTTAGCTTCTAATCAGGTGGGTGTCCCTATACATGTTCTTACATTGACATCATGATCTAAATCATGTCATCTACACTTCAACACCCCTCTTAGTAATTGGTCCAACCTATTTATCATATCTTCCATCACTTGATATCCTCTAGTGTCAATATCAACCCTCCTCCTTAACCTCAATGGTTGAGGATCATCTAGCTCAACACATACAATGGTGGGCATTCCCCACTGGCCTCACCAACACTATATATGCACACACATATAGTAGATTATTATTAACAAATATTGAAATATTCTACTCTATGTAATAAATTCTAAATGTATATATACATATTGTCTGAACCCCATGTTCATCCAATTGGTAGTTGGGTTAGTTGTAAGTCGCCCTAGTATTTCATCCCATCATATGGATAGTCCTTGATATGTATCATGATCTGATCCAATGTGTGAAAAAATCAAGGTGAAACACATTCCCTTAAACCCTACCTCCCCATCATCTTAACAACTGACCCAACCATTACATACTTAGCACCTTAGGATCTCCATCTCAGATACTGAGATGTGGTTGAAGCATGGGTATGTTCTTGAAAAAAAAACACATATTACTATCCCAAAGGCACAATTCCACAATTATTAATTGTGATAGGAGGTGATTTGGTGCTTTAGCACCATCAATAATATCTAGGCTCACCCATAGTAGGTCATAGAAAGGACTTTCTCTACATGCATCGCCAATTCACTAGATATCCTATGGGTTGCATGAGTCATTAAAACCCCTAACTTCCATCACCCAAAATCTTAGTCAACTAAAACCCCTAACATCCAGCACCAATATTCATCTTCATATTATCCATAGGGAAATGGCAAACCACTAACCCCTCTAATATCTTTCACACCTAATTCCTATAGCCAAATTTCATAATCTTTATAACCCTTGAACATTATATCATAACCAATTTAATTGTCATTCACTATCAAGAAATTACCCTAACCCTTGTCCCCAATAACCCTTAATCCCTAAATTATATAACTGCTAACCCTTGTAATCTCTAACATCGAACTCTTATAAACCCTTATCCCTAGAACATGCAGTAATTGATATGATCCATAACCATTATAAGTTGTGTCACATGTTTCATCCTTAACCTCTATAAAAAAAACCCTAACCCTTACATTCCATAACAATTATAAGGATTATCAACTAATAACTATATACACTAATGTATGGAACCCTAAACCAATAACCTCTATAACCCTTAACCCTTTTCATCCCTAATGTTTAACCCATATCCCTTATAATCTGTAACCCCTGTAACTATAATTTTTAAGACTATTATGTACAACCACTATTACCGAGTAACCATCTAACCCTTAAGAACCTATGGCCATTAATTTTTGACAACACAGGTATTCCAACAGAGGATGAACACCTTCAGTAACCACTCACATAACCAGATCAAAGATCAACACACCGACGTTTTCACGTGGTAAAACCCCTATGGGGAAACATCCATGGCCCCAACCAACGCAACCACTTGGAGAAGTTTATTAATGAAAATAAAAAGATTACAGAGAGATTTTACAAGAGAGTTTCTCACAATCAATCATCGACAAGTGACCCTCCATGCTCGTTAAATAGAGATCATGGACCAATCGTGTGTTAATCCACAGATCAATGGTCGTTAAGATCGAGGAGAGTATGAACCGTCGGATCACTCTATGTCGGGAACATATCATGACCGTTAGATTTCCTAACTACAAATGCATACTAATGCATACTAAAGAAACACACTAAGAAACACACTTTTACCTAAAAACATATTAGACCAAGTAGATCTTAACTAACTCCTAAGTATCTAAATATCCTAACATCCCCCCTTAAGAACAACTTGGGATAAGATTGAAGGATTTACAATAGTGACACAATAGAAGAAGGAAAGAGGCATTAGAGCCTATCCCCCCTTAATGAAAACTTCCTGAACTCCTAACATAGACCGATGTTTGGAAAACTTCGCGTCTGTAAGAGACTTTGTGAAAATGTCTGCAACTTGATCTTCTGTAGGGAAAAAGAGCACTTTAATAACTTGATCATGAATGAGCTTTCTGATGAAGTGCATGTGTATCTTGATGTGTTTTCTATGTTGATGTTGAAATGGGTCTTTGGCGAGCTTGATGGCACTCTGATTGCCACACCAAAGGCTAGTCGGATGCTAGTGCTAGAATCCAAACTCTGAAAGGATCTGTCGAAGCCACAGGGCTTCCTGAATTTCATTTACCGCTACAACCAACCAATAAAGGAGTCCCCCCTGAATTGTAATGTATCCCGAACTGAATTGTACCATGAACATAGAGAAGTATCCTTTTAACTTCTTTCCAATGGCTTTCATGGCGTGTTTTAATATATCAGGCAACAAGACCAACAACAAAGGAAAGATCAGGACATGTATGAGTCAAGTATAAGAGGCTACCAACTAACTGATGGTACAGGGTGGTATCAACTTCAGGAGAAGTATAGGTGGCAGAAATCTTGAATCCAGACTAGAAGAGAGAAGGGTTTGGTTTACAATCATCCATGTGAAATCGACGAAGAAGGTCACAAGCATACTTAGACTGGGAAAGAAAAATTCCTTCATTGGTTTGCAAAACTTGGAGGCCAAGGAAATAGTGCAAAAAGCCTAAGTCTGTCATTTCAAATTTCTTTTTAAGGCTGGTTTTTACATGATTTAAACGTTTTTAGTCACTACCAGTAAGGATAAGGTCATCAACATAAAGGACAAGGACTATGAGATGGATTCCTACTTTCTTGGTATAGAAATTAGGATCAGAATGGCATCTAGAGAATCTAGTGAAAATAAGAAAGCTATCCATTTTGGCATACCAAGCTCGGGGATCTTGCTTGAGACCATAAAAAGATTTCTTGAGGTGACAAACAAGGCTAGAGTCATTATGGACATAGCCAGGAGGTTGTTCCATGTAGATTTCTTCTTGCAAATCTCCATGCAAGAAGGAAGATTTAACATCCATCTGATGGACCTCCCATTTATGTGAGGTAGCAAGGGAAAGAACAAGGAATATGGAATTCATTTTTTTTACAAGGGAAAAGGTTTCATTATAGTCAATTCCTTCAACTTGGGAAAATCCTTTGGAAACTAACCGAGCCTTGTGTCTTTCAACACTTCCATCTGATGCATACTTAGTTCTGTAGACCTGTTTGCATACAACAAGTTTTCTTCCTTTTGGAAGAGGTACACGATCCCAAGTATATTTTTCCATTAAAGAATGATACTTTTATTCATTGTTGTATCCCAATCTGAATGACCTAAAGCTTCTACAAATGTCTCTAGATCATGAGTTCTGAAACTTGAGACAAAAGAGAAGAGGCTCCCTGGAATTGTGAACGTGTCTAACGCTGATATGAAGGATCACTAACAAGATCACCAGCTGCTTCTCATGTTGAACAGACCCATCTAGGAAGCGGTGGAGCTGGTGCTGGTTCATGTTCAAAGGACTCATCTGGAGGAGGGTGACTAGGTGAAGGTGGATTTTTATCCTCACTATCATCATATGAAGAAGAAACCAGATCATAAGCAGACACAAACACCAAATATGTCTCGTGGGCTGAAGAAGGCACAAATGTCGAAGATGGCTCGCAGGCCGAAGAAGGCATAATCACCGAATTAGGATCACAAGCCAAGAGATTTTCATCAAATTTAATATCTCTTCTAATAATAATTTCATTACAAATGTGATTGAAGAAGTTTGTAACCTTTGACATGTTCAGAATAACCAACAAATATACACTTCTCACTTTTAGGCTGCAATGCTTTCCTTTTCTCATCAGGAATGTGAGCCCATGTTATACTACCAAATACACGGAAGTGACTTACATCTGGTTTAAATTTAGTCCAAGCTTCTTCTAGTGTTATATTTTTAAGAGCCTTTGTGGGAGTGCAATTTACTATGTAATTTGCATAGTTGATGGCTTCTTCCCAATACTTTAGACTTAATCCCTTATATTGGATCATACAATTATCCATTTCTTTTAATGTGCAGTTTTTTCTCTCAGCAACACCATTTTGTTGTGGTGTATATGGAATAGTGTGTTGCATTTGGATTCCCTGTGTAGTGCAGTAGCTTGTAAAATTATTCTTCACATATTCGCCTCCATTATCTATTCTTAACCTTTGAATTTGATGTCCAGATTACTTTTCTACAAGGGCCTTGTAGGCCAAAAACTTGTCAAAAAATTCACTCTTGAGGTTTAAGAAGTAAGCCCAAGTACGTCTGGAAAAGTCATCAATGAAAGTTAAGAAACACTTTCACCCAGAAAAAGAAGGAGAAACAAGTGGACCACACAAATAGTGGACCACACAAATCACTGTGAACAATATGCAAAGGACCCAAGGCGTGCCAAGAGGCACATTTGTCAAAACTGTCTCGATGATTTTTGTTGAGAACACAACTGACAAAAACACCATCTCTGCATGAAACAAGAGGAAGATCCGTCATCATCTGTTGATTTCATAGTTGTTGCAATGAGCGATAGTTTATATGACCAAACCGCTCATGCCAAATTTTGCTCAAGTCATCGCTATGAGCAACAAAAACTGATGAAAAAGATGATGACCCAAAGTTGTCAAACTTGTACAACTTGGTAATATCATCAACAATTCCAGTTGCAAGAACATGCTTAAGATCTTTTAGATCCTTGATTACAACTTGGTGAGGTGAAAAGTTGACAGTTTTACCTTCACCTGAGTGAGTGATTTGATATACTAATAGAATGTTACAAGAAATACTTGGAACACATAATACATCATTGAAATGACCATTATCTACTTGAACTGTTCCAGATCCTACAACACTAAGAGATCTATCATCACCAACAAATATTTTCTTGGTGTTACATTCATTTAGAGCAGAAAATATGGATTTATCCTTAGCCATATGATAAGATGCTCCTGAATCAATAAGGCACTCATCAGAAGAAGAAGTAGTAGTAGAATTTGAATTGAAGGAGAAACCAAAAGCAGAAAGTGCATGTCCATGAGAAGAATAAGTAGAATCAATATTGATGTTGTGCTTCTTCATCATTTCTTCTAAAGATGCCATCTTCTTGAAAAATTTGGACTCATCATGACAATTTTTATCACAAAAGTTGCAATGTCTGTTAGTACTCTTACTTTTATATTTTTCTCTTTTGCCACCAGTAGGAGCTGAAGTTGTCTGAGCAGGTTTGGGACCCTTATGTTGTTTGTTGTTGTAGCGAGGATGTTGCTTCTTGGGATACTTGGGTTTATCTTTCTGCTAGGCAACTAAGGCTTTGTTGGAGGTACCTGCAGTGTTGATCACTCCAAATTGTACAAGATTATCTTCCTATCGAATCAAAGAAGCACAAAAGGACTCAAGAGTGGGATTTTCATAAGCTTCTTCCCATAGAGACTCTCTCATGGCATAAAAGGTAGATACAAACATGGAATATGCACTACCTAGCTTAGAAAGAATAAGATAGATGCAATGCTCTTCCTCCATCTTTATCTTACATTCTTCACATAAAATTCTGAGTATTTTAAACCTAGATAGATAGTCTCCAAGGAAAGAAAAATCATTTGGACTCAAGGTCAGTATTTGATTTTCTAACTGTTGTGCTCGAATAATATTGAGTTTACCAAACAAAGATTCAATCATGTCCCAAGCTTCTTTGGGGTCATCAATGTCTTGAAGGTTGTACCTTAAATTAGGAGAGATGGAAATTCTGATTAGTCCACGTGCTTCGTCATTCCTATTATCCCACTTGGCTTTCTTATCAGCGTCAGTGGGTGCTTTTTCCTTTCCCAAGGTAATTCGGTACAAGCCTTTACTTCTTAATAAATCTTCCATATGACATTTCCATTGGAAGTAGTTGTTGCTGGTAAGAAATATAGTACTTGTAGAATCCATATTAAATATGAAGATAATGTGGATTTAAAAACTGAAACTGATGATCTGGATGGAAAGAGCTTGAAAAGTTATGCATTTTTAAAAAAAATGCCATTGAAAAGGACTTATGATGTTAAAGTTATGCCCTTTTTAAGAAAGGCACAATCGGTAACCAAATGACCATGTGATTGTGTAAGTTTCTTTATGAAGTGACCCACTTTTATAAATAGAAGTGGGGATCACTTCTACAAAGAAGTTACTTTATAACAGAAAAGATGCATGGAAAATAAATAACTCTAAAATAAAACTCAAGACCTCTTACTTAATAAGACAAATTTTAAACAAATGATCTAGCAAAACATGTTGTAATGTTCAGAAGGAGGATTTTTTTTGTTGGTGTTGTTGTGGAAGACAACCTTGGAGAGCATGCTAAAAAAAAACTTTTTTTCACACAAGAAATTTTTTTTGCTTCTCGATGACAACAAGGGTTAGACCTCGGTTACCTTACTCGGAAGATGCACCTTTTCCTATCTGTTTCTGATTTGCTGAAATCACACAGGGCATGGGGCAAAGAGAATACACATATCTAAAAGAGTAGCAACCCAGAAATAAATAAAACAAAACCGAAATAAAACCCAAATACTACTCTACAAAAATTTAAAAAATGCATATTCAATCTTTATACCTCCGGATCTAACTATAATGGTCGTATCTTGGGAAAACAGAAACCTTTTCGAGTGAAACAAAAAGTGTTCCTAACTGAAACAGGTTCTCTGGACACAATGGAATAGTCCTCTCAACCTAGAAATGTATGGAAATGACAGAAAGTGGAGATGAGGAAACTCAGCTTCACGATCTCGATCTACAACAGGAGTGGGTATTCAAACATGCTCTGATACTATGTTCGACAACACAGGTATTCCAACAAAGGATGAACAACTTCAGTAACCACTCACATAACCATATAAAATATCAACACACCGATGTTTTCACATGGTAAAACCCCTACGGGGAAACATCCACAACCCCAACCAACGCGACCACTTGGAGCAGTTTATTAATGCAAAGAAAAATATTACAGAGAGATTTTACAAGAGAGTTTCTCACAATCGATCATTGGCAAATGACCCTCCATGCTCTTTAAATAGATATCATGGACCAATTGGGTGTTAAGATATAGATCAATGGTCATTAAGATCGAGGAGAGTATGAACCATCGGATCACTCTATGTCGGGAACATATCATGACCGTCGGATTTCCTAACTACAAATGCATACTATTGCATACTAAAGAAACACACTTTTAAATAATGAAATATTAGACCAAGTAGATCTTAACTAACTCCTAAGTGTCTAAATATCATATCAATTAACCCTTATAATCACTATAATTTATTTCCCCAAACGCATTTGATTCATAACCACTATAATTTTTAGAATCCCAAACACCTAAACCCTTGAAAATTTTACCCTAATCTTTAACCCTTA
>ML789904.1:6005-22712 GCA_009831015.1 Picea engelmannii | reverse complement strand
ATGTCCAACCACCATCAACTGCTGTAATAACTGCTTCATTGGGCTTGGAAAGGTCCAGGTTGATTCTGCACCTACAGGACATGGAGGCCTTCGTGATGACTGGGAGGCTTGCCACGAAGTGACAAGCGGATGGTGACCAAGCAAGGGAAAAAATGATAGGGCGAGCACAAGTGGCAGAATCGATGGGTTTTGAAGTGTACAAGCCAGGTGGAGGAACATAGGGGCCGGAAAAAATATGGTTGGCACGACACGGGGAGAAGACGTGGCGGAAAGGGACAGATGGCGGAGGTAATGCGATGAGGCTTTGGGATTTTTGGGAATTCGGGATTCATGAGTTTGCAATGCGTGAACTCTTCGCCTCCAGGATCTTCGATATCCCAATGTGCGATGAGCTCCTCCTCCTATGGGTTAGCCCTCCTGGCTATTCTATGGCCCATACAACCACCTCTTTATGACTGGAGCTTAATCTCTGTCGGGGCTTTGGCGCTTTCGATGTTTTGACACACAAGTTCCTGAGACTCGCAACAGCCTGCCACCTGTATTCCATTTGTTCCTTCGGTCCCACACACTAATCCGACGATTGCCAGGACATCGCTTCTCGCACCCTTACAACTCTACGTGCAAATATTTTCCGCTCAAACTCACGAACATCTGATTTTGCGATGTGTCGATGCCACTTGGTGCTGCCTTCCTACACGGATTGTCCTTTCAACACCTGTCCTCCACTATGATTCATAGCTACGTCGAGAAATCGGGTATCGGGATATCACGATTCCTGTTTTCATGTGCATGGGACTTTCATATCCTCGATCCTCGACTCTGCAGGATCTCTCACCATGTGCCACAGTTGATGGATGGCTCTGATTCAGTTTGGAAATCACGCATCGTGATTCACTCATGTAAGAGTTCCCTGCCTTCAGAAACTCCGATCCTCCGATGGAATGAAATCCCGACTCTCCTTCTGATGTCTGACACGCATCCTGCCAAGATCAACGGCTAGGATCCCATTGGTCTTTCAAGACTCGAAAGGTCTTGGCCTTCTTACCCTTTAAAATCCCGATACCACAATTGTTACTAACATGAACCACTGATAAAAATTCCTTTTGAGTGGCAATGTAATTTACTTCTTTAGGGGAGAGATTTTTGCTAACAAAGTAGATAACATAGGGTATTTGGTTTTCTCTTTGTCCTAGAATGGCTCCCAAAGCGGTATTTGAGGTATCAGTGCAGATATGAAAGGGAAGAGACCAATTTGGTCCTCTTAACACAAGGGCACTAGAAAACATTTTCTTTAAAATTTCAAAAGAAATCTAACATTTCTCATCCCAATGGAATTCAACCTCCTTTGCTAATAATTTGAACAGTGGGGCAGCCTGATTTGTGAAATTTTTAATAAATCTCTTATAATATCCAGCATTCCCCAAGAAGCTTCTAACTTATTTTTGTGAGCTAGGGATTCTGATTTGAGAAATAATGTCAATTTTAACAGGATCTACCTATATGCTAGTATCGGAAATATGATGACCCAAGACAATCCCCTCAGTGAGCATCATTCTATATTTTTCATGGATAAGGGAGAGATTAGTCTCTTTACACCTAATCAATAATTTCTCCAAATTGTCCAATGCTTGCTGAAAATCATCTCCATATACTATGAGGTCATCCATATAGAATTCTACACAGTCATGGGTTAAATTAGAAAAAATGGCTAGCACAACCCTCTAGAAGGTGGCATGGGCATTACACAACCCAAAGGGAAGAACCCTATAAGCATGAATACCCCATGGAAAAGTGAATGTGGTTTTCTCCTGATTTTCAAGGGCAACTTGGATTTGATTATACCCACTAAACCCATCTAGGAAAGAAAAGTTCCTCTTCCCAGACAAGGTGTCCAAGACCTGGTCTATGAAAGGTAAGGGGAAATAATCTCTATAGGTAGCCTTGTTCAGCTCCTTGAATTCCACACAAATTATCCACTTGCCATTTTTCTTCGGGACAATGACTAATGGAGACACCCATTTGCTATCTGAAATAGGGTAAATGAAAAACATGCATGATTTTTTGGAGCTCTTCTTTCACTATGTATTTTAAGGCTAGGTTCATTCTTCTTTGGGGCTTCCTAATAGGTCTGATTTGATCATTTGTGTAAATATGGTGTATATAGGCATCTGGTTGAATTCCTTTCATATCAAAGTAATCCCATGCAAAATCACTGAATTGTCCTTGGATCATTCAGATCAATTTTTGTTGTTGATATGATTCTAGGCCAGAATTTATACACAGGGATTTCTCGAGACTGATTTCAACATTTCAGAAATTTGACTTCTCTTCTTCACTTATTGATGATATAGTAAATAATGTAGAGGGATGCCAAAACTCCTGGAACTCAGGGTTGAAAATATGTGTGAATTCTGGGAAAGATTAAGGATACTCAATGCATTCTGCATTGGTTAAAAATAGGCTTAAAATAATTTCTACAGTTTGTTCTTGAACTCCCTTTGCTTGCTCAAGTGTTAACAAGAGCTCATCACAATTATCCTCCCCATAGGGATTCTCCAACCATACTATAACTTTAGTTGTTGGTTGGGTAGGAGGAAAGAGAACAAGTTTTTGACTGTGGGTTCCATTATAAATTGTCATCTCCCCAGACCGACAACTAATAAATGCATCAACAATGGCCAACCAAGGTCGACCAAGAAAAAATGGATGCCCAGGTTTTGAGGATTTTGAATGAATTACCAAGAAGTCCACAGGACACTGCTAGGATGCTAAGGTAATCATTACATAATCTAGCCTTCCCACTAGGCTGATGACTGATTTGTATTCCAATTCCAAAAAGGTCTGTGTTGGCCTTAAATGATTTAGTTGCAGTGTATGCATAGTGTCAATAGTCATAACATTTATTGTTTATCCTATATTGATAATGGTATTTGACAAATAAATAACATTAGTTTCTATAGTCACCACTGGGTTTCCTGGATCATTATATTTGGATGGAATTTCTGATATAAATTTTGATAGTTTTCCAACCACTTTTATGATAGGAGGTTCCTTCCTCTTCCTTCCAGGATTTTTGATGCAAAGATCCATTATAATTTTAGAATAGATAGGAATATATTTAATGTATAGGAGTAGGGGAATCTTTACACATACATTCCATAGTTCAACTTCTAAGTCATGTCCTAGAGGTACCTCGGGTTTCTTCACAAGTAGTATTTCTGGATAGGGTGGAGGATTATCTTCCTGAGGTATTTTTTATGGTTGAGGAGTGTGAGGGGGAATTTCCTCTTGTACAAAGATGTCTTATTCTTCATTGGGTTGGTCATATCTATGTTCTTATTCTCTAATAACCACTATAGAATTTGGTTTATTCAAGACTTTCCCAGATCTCAATTGAATTTCATTTAGTGAAGTAGGAGTTATTACATAAGTTGGGAAAGTCTGCACTTCAAGGTTCTGTATAGGTTGATTAGGCTTATTGTTTATATTAGGGATGGGTTGTGTAGGAGTAGGGGTAGGCCAAGGGGGATTTGGATTAGGTGCAACTTGCATTTGTTTCTATTGCTTTGGGTTCAAAGGGAAGGTGAGTTGTGGTTGCAGCTGGGAAGGTGGAAGTAAAGCAGGTGGATTAAATCCTAGTAACACCTGAGAGGATTTGAAAGATATTGTTGATAAGTACGAATAATTGGTGTTTGAAAAGGGAAATTCCCATATGCATGGCTTCTCCATCCTTGTTTCCAAGGTTAGTCTTGTGGTTATTGATGTGTCCATTGAGAATAAGGCATTGGAGAAATCCATTGTTGTTGTGGGTATGGTGTGGTAGGGTTGTAAATCATGTTAGAATTTTGTTGTCTCCATTCTCTCTTGGGGGGTACTTCCTTATTTGTCTAATTCCTCCTTGTTTAGATCCAGAAGCATCCCTCCTTACACCACCAATAGAGGGAAATTTCACTTCATTGTCTCGATTGTCATCCACTTGTACTATCTCTGCAGTTTGTCATTTTTGACCAAACAAGTATGAAATAGGATGTTGCTTGGCACAATCCGGTGTTACTTGCAAGGAAGATGCAACTAGAGTGTGTTTCTATGATAAATTATGAATGCCACTATGATCAGGTTGTTTTTATCGATGTTGATGTGTTGATCCTGATGTAATCAAAATGAGAGGCATCTCTGTGGGCGCCCGATACTGAAATACAACACATACCTTGAATTGTAAGAAGTTTGTGGAAGAGTGAGTGGCCCTATTGTAAGTGTGCCACCTTTGCAAATCCGGCATTAGGAGGTGGAATTATTTGGCATAGTGATGGTAAGTCACTAGGTGACCTCCCTTTTTACTCATCACTCCAAGAGAAAACTAAGAGGTAATCTTGGGTAAGGGATAATGATCTTTAATTATTCCTTGGGTGTGGGAATGGTATGCAGTAACTACAGGATGTTCAATAGTGTCTTGGGTAACCGAGAGAGATGATGGAGCATTGGGTAATGATGTGTCGGGAATGAGATCAATTGATGGAGAAAGGGCTTGAGAGGGTGGGATCCTTCAGAGAGACTGTGAGGCATTGGAAAATTCCGGGAGTAGAGGGAGTATTGTGGGAGTTGTTGGATTAGTGAGGTTCTTGGGCTAAACATGGAGGGTTAAACATAGAGAGACATTGTTGGTATTTATAACATGGTGAGTATCTATGGTATCGGTTCACGATCGTGGTGAAGTGATAGAATATGAAGTAAGTACATAGGTGTGCCCATCATGTTTAAGGTGTTACTCAAGAGTCTTGGAATGATACATCGCTTATAGGTTTTGTTGGTAAGGAAGACTGAGAAGGAGATCAACACAATCTAATAGTGACATGTCATAGATCATAGTGTCATGAAAAGGACCAATGGAGAAAGTGATGAAGCAACACCTAGCAATAGTGATGTGAGGACCGCCCTTCTGTACCCTACCAAGATGATATGGATCGAGGTGTGGGGTGGTGGGGAGTTTCATATGTTGGACTAATTCTTGTGATATAAGATCATTTTTACTGTCGTTGTCTAGAATGAGAGTGGTAAGTTCATTTTTAATTTGGTAGTTGTGAGTGAATAGTGGGACATTATGGTGACCTGGTTCTAGTGTAATCATGAAAATGGGGGATGGGTCAGCTTCGATGGGGTTGGTGAGAGAGATGACTTCTGGTTGCTCGAGAAACTTTGTGGGTGTGGCCTCTGGAAACAAGGTATGATGGGGGTGGCTATTTTTAATGGCTCGACAGTCAGAAGAGTGATGGGATTTGGCCTTGTGAAAATTATAGAAAACTGCATTTTTGGTCATCGATGAGGAAGAAGGATAAGGTTGAGAATGAGAAAGAGGTGGGTTATCAACCTAGGTTCGATTTGGAGGATATCGAATGTGAGGAGCCACCTTTCTTTCTACGGCCAAGGCCTATAAGAAAGCCTTGTCCATAGAAGCGGCATCCAAAATATATACCTCCATTCGAAGAGGTAACAATAAACTAGAATTTACCTTAGTTATGAATACCTCGTCTTGTTTGCTGACATGTCGTTGAATGCACAGCTTGCAAAAGACATCAATGTATCCTTGAACTGATTGATTCAAAAGTTGACAGAGTTATAACCACTTGGCGAGAAAATTATGAAGATATCCTAGAGGGTAGAAGTGTTCCCTCAATGCCTGATAGAATGTATCCCATGACACAATTTGGTCATTTGTCGGGGAAGACGGTGTACCGAGCTCGACGATCAATTCAGATCTTTCCAATTGTGTGTCCCACCAGGTTTGTGCGATTCCTTCTAGTTGAAAGATGGCTATCTATAATTTGGTGGCCTATTCCATCTTATGCGAGGTCTTGAAGTAAGTGAAGAAGCTACAAATCTAGGAATCGATCATCTCTCTATTCATTTGGTCGACAAACTTGGGTAACTAAAAATGGGTGTCCAATTGGATGGTCATTGGAGGTCATTTTTGTTGAAGTCGAATCAGTTCTTGGAGAGCCAGCACCAAGTATGAAACTGGATTTCATGTGGCTGCACTAGATTCCTCGGTGAAGGCCTCTTGTCGAGATGACATGGTTTGAAGGAACTGAATAGACCCTGAGGAGGGTGTGAGAGTAAGCATGAGAAGGGTGAAATGAATTCTCTTAGAAAAATAATGAGACTAAGTATGAAGACCCAAAAAGAAAAATGAATCTGGTGGATGAAGTTCTTGGTCCCAAGGACAAAACTTTCTCTGATACCAATTTATCTGACAGTGTGAGGGCATCTTATACCATGGAGACTCATTTTTATCTGAACGCATTCTCCGATAGATCTGAGTGAGGGATTCTCTCTGTAGACTAAGCGAATTGGAATATTGACGCAATAAAGGAAGAAGGAAAATGCTACTTGCTAGAGATAGATGCCTTGTCTATTCCTTACGCTTTCCACCAATGAACTAAAGGGGTGTCTTTCTCATACACTTAGCATAATAAGAGATGCGCACTAGTTCCTTTGGTGCACATTCTCTCTCTCAACCCTCACCTAACAGTAAAAATGAAAAAACAATATTGTTCTCTAACTCGTTTTAGACAAAATGAAAATCAATGTTACACAAGAAAACTAGATAGTGTAAGATTCACAAAATTTCATCAAATCTATTAGAGGATTGTATCCATTCTTAAAAAATCAAGGCGATCTTATACAAACTGCAAATTTCCCTTTATTATTCTTCATTTCTCTATTGTTGGCACAGGGGCAGACCCAGGTTTCAACGCTACAACAACGCACCAACAAAACCCTAACTGCCAACCCTTTCAACAACACCTGCGAAGCAGATGAAGTCTCACCTGAGGTAAAGGCAGGGGTGGTTGCAGGACTCCAGTGTCTGCAACCTTGTATGGGACACAAATATGTGATTGTAACACCTTAACACAACACCTAGAAATATAGTTCATCAATATTTAACTAGTTTCTACTTCACAGATAAAACCCTAATTATAGAGCATCGCAGTATTCAACCAGATCTAGCATCTAACAACACTTAGCATGACGAAACAGATCAGATTTAGTAGATTCAAGCAAGAAGAACATTCACATAGGTTAGATCTACCATTCACTCTCATTATTAAGTAAAAATAAACAACAAATATATCTATCATTCATCTATATCAAATCATCTAAACAAGTAAACACATAAATACATCAATACATTGCACAAAGAAACCATAACACAAGATGTGTGTGGTTCACCCCCACCCTAGGGATACGTCCACCAAATATTCATCTTATTTATTATCTTCTTTCAATATTCTTACATCCACATAGATTCAATATCCTACTCCGCATAGGACAGGAGATCTACGTGCACTCCGCCATATCCTCCTTCCCCGAGTAGATCTAGGCACAGAGCCTTAGACAGCCTCTCACAACCACTTTCACTTAGTCTTGAAAGTCTCACATGGCATGCACAAATCATTTGCAACCATTAATTGCATCTATTCAAAAGGCACTTAGCCATTCATACTCACTACATCGCCTAACATCTATTTATACATTACAAAATCAGGCCTAAACATGGGTAAACCTATGGGTCGACATTCCCATACCTGTTACATAAGCCCCAAACCCAAGAATCCATAAAAAGGGGCTGATATCCTACAATATCCACTTCATCTTGTGCTCTGCCTTTGATAGCCTATCGAAGTCCCAAAAATAGGTCAAACATGACCAAGAATCCTCAAAACTTGGTCAAGGTCCAACAGGCCCCCAACACTCACCTCTAACTTGTCCCGAGTCACTCTGATATAGGTAACTCTTCCTCAAAAGCCTCGAGCTTGGCTCGATATTCTTAGACTTGTTGTTGTGCTATGGCCTCCTGTTTAGCTAATTCTTGGATGACTTCTTCATTGACAGGTCCCTCTAGGCGTTGTTCAGCTGCAACGACGACTTGCTCCAGTTCATCTCCTCAGCCTTCGATCTCTGTGAATAGTTGGCAAGCCTCATCTTGTATAGTTTGGAGCCTCTGAGTTACTTCCATGAATATGATTTGAATGGTGTGGACCTATAGTTGATCAATGCACTTCTCTTGGGGTCGCTTCATCCTTTCAATAGCTGACAGGGGCTTCAACTTCGCCTATATTGTTTCTTCTTGCTTCTTCACCTCCTGGAGTTGTGACTCTAGTGCCTTCATTTATGGATTCTCAGTGAGTTTTTCATAAGTCTGGGCACTACAATCACTTAGTTTCTTACATTCCATGCTGAGGGCCTTGATTGTTTCAACTGTGCTTCGGGCAGTTGCTTCTCTTTGATCCCTCACATCCTGTGGAGTGTCGGGCACTGTGCGGAGCTCTAAGTATGCTATTATTTGTAACTACTGGATAGATTCCATGAGATTCTCTACTTGATGCTTGATTTGGTCTTTTGCCTTTGGCTCTAAGACTATCACAGAGCGAAGTTCTATGTTGACTTCTTCTTTCACTTTGAGTTGCTCTGCAAGCAACTGTTCTTTTTCTTGTTGAATCTATGTTTTCTCCTCTTCAAACTTTTTCTAGAGAGAAACCTTCTCCTGCTCTGCAACTCATAATTTTTCTACGAGTACTTCTTGCACTTGCCTCAAGGCCTGGGTGGCTTGTTATGTTTCTTCTTGTGCGTGATGAAGGTGAGCTTCGGTTGCATTAGCTAGTCGGTAGAGTTGGGCTGGCTCATCTCCCAACTCTGGTTCTCCCAATGGTAGGGGCGTAGTGGACACTGCACGACTAGACTAAAGGGAATGATGTACCCCTCGGAGTTCAATTTCAATTTTTTTGTACATCTCCTCCTACTTGGCTTCATGTTTCTGCAAGATTTCTTGAGAGGCATTGTTTACAGCTGCGATGATGAAGTCAAAATCATCTGCAGTAAGCATAGTTTGCATCTTAGTCAAAGTGGCTCTAGATTTCTTCCAGGAAGAGGGTTTCAAGGGAGAAACCTTCCTCTTCTTTAGGGGATCAATCTCATATCTAGGCAGTGTTACTTTGCCTTGCTTCTGCTTGGCTTCTTTTCCATTTATCTCTTCTACTTTTTCGTCACCCCCTCGGCCAGGTGATACTAAAGAAGTCTTCTATGAGGCACTGCTTAAGTCTTGGACTTCTTCGATCTTTGTTGAGTCTCCATTTTGACACTTATAATGCCCTATCTCACCTTGTATTCGAGCCCTTTTTGCCTATGCTATAAGCCTATACTTGATTGTTTCCTCCAAAACATACCTAATGACCTTGTTCATGTACACAAGAGGTCACTTATGATTAAAGCATGTTTTGTCTAACTTTCTTGAGTTAATTCGATTAAAGTGTTCTATTTTGTATAACCCTAATAATTTTACTCATGAACAACCTATTTTGGTACCTCAACATTCCAATACTACAAGTCACCGTGCAATCCAGTACCAAGTCTATTCCGATACCTAAGGAATTTTTGATTTTATATTGTCTACTCCACATCCATTCCGGTACCAAGTGATGTGCTATTCCGGTACTGTCTTCTTTGCATCCACTCTGGTACTTAGATTCGCAACTATGTGCATTCTGGTACCAACACCCCTATTTCCATAATGCACTAGTTGGACTAGTATGATGATGAATATTTTGAGAAGGCAGTTAGACCGAAGCTTCCAAATCAGTTTTCCATATCACAATAGATTCCATCACTCATGTACTTTGTGTCATGAGGATGGAGTCGATCCCTAGAGATTCAATGTAAATATCAATTCTAATATTTTTAAAACTATGTGATGCTTATCCATAGATATTGATAGTATCGGCTTACCTTCTTTATAAGGGATGATGTATAGATGATAGTGTGTGTGGATAATAAGGAATGTAACAAAGTAGTTCGTCAGAACCAGATGATACATATCATTTCTATGTATGAGATGAATAATTGTTGATCCCATTTACCATTTGAAGTAATGCAAAAGGTCTATTATGAAAATTCCTAAGTATGAGTAAAATGTTTTAGTCTATTATTTTCTTAAGAGGTTCCTTGTTGGTTCGGCAAGGGCCCACCTCCCCAACCAAGGTAAACCTCCCTGTATATGCTCTGTGTGATTGTGTGAGTGTTTTACAGTAGTGTGTTGTCAATGATTTTGATCCAGATTTTATGAGCAGAACAAAATGAATAGAAATTATTAACAGGTTCTTAACACAAAATAACATAGATACAGTAAAACTGGTTTTCTATTCAAAAACTAAATAAGTTGAAACTGTAAAATGCAGCGGAAACAAGCTTGTTGGAATGGTCGTGACTTATCTCTAAGCAGAGATGCGACGACAGCATGCATTTGCAAGAAGAAGGTTACAATGAGGCTCTGAAGGCCTTTTTACAATAATCTAGAATTCCAAAAACCCTATACATCCAAAAACCTAACCCTAGGAGATGAAGTGCCAAAAGTCATGTGGGCCCCGTTTGGGTAAGTTAGTACATCAACTTCCCGTGGTCATAACTTTTGCATACGATCTCTGTTTTAGGTGTGTGATAGCCCGTTGGAAAGGTATCATAGAGGAGATTAATTTTGGGGGTTCAATGATGCCTTTGAATATCATTAAGGAGATCTATCCTGAAAAATCTTTATCTAGGCCCTCAAAATGGCCCTAAAACTGCTAAAAATAGTAAATTGTCAAAATTTTCAGAAAACTATTTTGAGACAGTTGGAAAAGGTGGGTGGCCACTGATATCCATTTGGATCAATCCTCCCTCCATAGGAAGCAATGGTATCCATTGCGTTGAGGTCCCCCATCAGATGAGGAAATTTCTGCTGAATTTGGCCTCGGGTGAGCCACTTGCCTTGGTGCAGGAGCTGCCTTGCTTTGATGACATGATAAAGCTGGATCCTTTGTTGTCAAGTGCCCTTGATCTGTCTATCCAAAATCTTATCATCGGATGCCTATTGTAGGCAGTCGGGTTTGAGCTCTATTGGTGTCAGTTGTTCTGCTACTTCTGAGGTGTCCAATAATGGTGGGAAATAAGGGCGAAGGAGATCCATGTTGAACACTGGGTGCAGACAAAGGAAAGGAGGAATGTTGAGATCAAAAGAATTATCCCCCATGGACTTGGTGATAGTGTATGTCCCATAACAGAGTGGATGAAACTTTCTATGGGGTCCTATAAGGTGTTCTTTCTGCAAATGCAACCAAACTTTGTCGCCCACCTAAAACTTATGCGGCACCTGATGTTGATCATGGTGTTGTTTGTACTTGTCATTGGACTTCTGTAGAATATCCTGAACCTATTGGCATATGTGTTGGATCCACTCAATGAACTGGGTGGGTTTTTCAATTTCGGTTGGAGTAGGAGATGAGTCGGTCGAGGTGACTGCAAAGGGAAGTGCAACATCTATGGGTCGCAATGGTTGGAATCCCAACCCCACTTGAAAGGGGCTATGACTGGTTGAGCTATGCAAGGATCGATTGTAGCTATGATGGAAATAGGGAAGGCTCTCATCCCATGCGAGTGTTCTTTGAATTATACATGCAAAGGATATACACAATCATTCGATTTACAACCTTGATTTGGCCATCTGTCTGGGGGTGGAAGGTCATGGATTTGGTGAGCTTGGTGTCTAGCAGTGACCAAAGGCTCGACCAGAATGTGCTGAGAAATAGACTATCCCAGTCTGAGACAATGGTTTGTGGGATTCCAAAATTTACCCAGACTCGTTCAAAGAAGAGCTTGGCAGTGGCCTTTGTTGTGATGCTCTTCTTGTAGAAAACTAGAATCGCCATCTTAGAAAAGCGATCAACAACCACAAAAACACAATCATTTCCTCGCTTGGTGGATAGGAGGCCTGACATGTAGTCCATTGAGATGGATTCCCATGGTCTATTGGGAGTAGGAAGAGGGGCATACAGGCCCTATTTCTTAGTGGACGGTTTGGCAATAGCGCAGGCAGTGCAGAACCTGATATACTTGCTGACCTCTTGTCGAAGTTTCGGCCAGTAGAAATGTTTCTGTAGCATCGCCACTGTCTTTTCAACGCTGAAGTGTCCTCCCACCCAATTGTAGTGGGATTCCCAGATCATCTTCACTTTCTCACTTGATGGAACACATATATGGCCCAGACGACACAACAACCCATCCTGAAGATGGAATTTATTGACAACTGCGTTTGCACCCAACATTTGGTAGGTGGTGGTGAAGTCAGGGTCTATCTCATAGATTTGGGGGCATCCAGATGTCTCATGGCTGCAAGAGTCTAGCACCGTGGTGAGTGCCATGACTGGTGGTCTACTAAGGCAATTAGCGACGCGACTGGTGCTTCCTGTTTTATACTTGATTTTGAGGTGGAATTGTTGCAAGTATGTGGACCACTTTTGATGGCAGTCATTCTGCAATTTTCCCTATGTCTGCATGAACTGCAGTGGCTTATGATCAGTGTGGATGAATGTCTCCTTCCCAATAATGTAATGTCTCCACTGGCGGCATGCTTGCACAATGGAGTACATTTCTTTGTCGTAAGTAGGGTACTTACGAATAGTATCAGACAGTGTCTCACTATGATAGGCCATGGGGTGGCTGTGCTGAGTGAGAATGACACCCACAACATAGTCTGAAGCATCTGTCTCGATCTCAAAAGGATGTTGCAGGTCTGGTAGTGAAAGTACTAGGGTTGAGCACAAGCGCTACTTCAAATCATCGAAAGCTTGTTGTTGGAACCAGCCCCATGCAAATTTTGCCTTACCACCACCTCTATTTATTTTTCCGAGGGACCATGCAATATGGGAGAAACCCAACACAAACCTGCACTAGAAATTGGCAAGGCCCAAGAAGCTCTGAAGCTCAGTGAGTGTTTTTGGGGATGGCCAGTCACAGATGACTTGGATCTTGGCTGGATCCACATGTACACCATGTTGATCAATGATGTAGCCCAGGTAATGGACCCCATCCATGTCGAAGGATCATTTTTCCAGGTTGGTGTATAGTTTGTGCTACTGCAGGGTGTGCAGAACCTGCCGAATATGCTGCAAGTGTTCGACCCAAGTCTTGCTGTAAATTAGAATGTCATCCAAATACACCACTACAAAAGTATTGGTGAATGGTCACAGGATATCGTCCATCATCCTCATGAAAGTGGCTGGAGAATTTTTCAAACCAAAGGGCATGACCAACCATTCAAAAAGGCCTTCCTTTTACTTGAAGGTGGTCTTCCATACATCTGTTTGTTCTATCGGGACCTGGTGGTAGCCAGACTTCAGATCAATCTCACTGAAGTCTTTGTCCCCCATGAATTGATCAAGGAGGTCATCGATTCAGGGAATCAGGTATTGGTTTCTAACTTTGATTTTATTTAGAGCCCGGTAATCAATACAGAGTCACCAAGTTCCATCTTTCTTCTATACCAGCACGATTGGGCTCCCGCAAGGTGATGAGATGGGGCGGATGTGCCCCTTGTGGAGAAGTTCTTAGATCTATTGCTTGATCCCCTAATTCTCTGACAAAGAGCGACAATAGACTGGCCCATTTGGTAGCGATGCGTCGGGGGTTAGATAGATGGGGTGCTTGACCTCGCAGAGTAGAGGTACCCCTGTAGGTGAGGAGAAGATATCCGAGTATTCTTCCATGACCTTATCTACTTTCTTCTACTATGTGGAGAGGTCAACCGCAGAGATCCTGGATGTGGCTATGATCTTTCACTTATTTTGAGAGCGAATCATGAAGAAGACAAACTTCCCCATCTGAGAGATGACCTTCCTGCATTGCTTAGCAGAGATCAAGGAAATAGCACTAGGTGGGACTGCCTCGGGTATCCTGTACAATTTCCTATTCAAAGTAATAATAACACTATGAGGTCTAGAATCATATACAGCATGACGTTTCCATAAATGAGGCTGGCCCAAAAGAACATCAAAAACTTTGAGAGGAGAAACATCACACAATACCTCATCTTTGAAGGGCTTGATGCCATATGACAGTCGGCATTGTTGGCTGATGCAGAGATCGCTTCCTTAGCAGAGCCATCCAATGGTGTACAATTGTGGGTGCGACATTGTTGGTAGGTCCAGTTGCTTGATGACCTCAGCTGAGATGAGGTTCTTCTGGCTACTACTATCAACGATGAAGTGCAACGGGGTTCCTTTTACCCACATCTGTGAATGCAAGAGGCACTCTCCTTCTTCTGGCTCATCTAGTTCACCAGGATGGAGCTTGGTGGTAGCAACGGTGGCACTGGGTTCTGCGTCAATGATCTGTCTTCCCCTTTCTGGTTCTGGTTCAGAGTCATAATCTGCATCTGATTCAGAGGCTTTCACTTCGGCCACCAACAACTTCTTTGAGTGGCAGTCAGTAGTGTTATGCCAAGGTCTCTTATGGAATTCGCACCACTTCCCAGTATCTTTCTTTGTCTTTCTGGTGTCCTTATTTGCTTGCAGCTTGGATTGCTTGTCCTGATACTGTCCATATTTTCTCTGTCCTTTATTCAGTGTGTTGGGGATGCCCTTTCTTGTATTTTTTTGTGCGGGATTCCCAAGCCCAAATTGTCGTGTCTTTTGTTTGAGCTTCTGCTTGATTTTGACGGCATATCGGTAGGCCGTGCCCAAGGATGAGATGTCCAGAAATTCCATTTCAGTCTAGATGTATCTATGTAGAGAACTGTGATACTTGAGCACCATATGTCACTCTGGATATTTGATACCCAGATTGGTGCACAAGGTGTGGAAGATATTTGTGAAATCTGGCACTGCTTGGTCTCTTTCTTGCCGCAGTGTGGTCCATTTGGTATACAGGTCATCATAACTTCCGACAGGGTAGTATTGTTCCTTAATAGCATCCCTGAAGGATTCCCAGGTGGTTGTGACTGAAAATAATGAGGTTTCCTCTATTTCCTTTTGCTCACAGAAAGTTTCCCACTAATATTTGACATGGGGAACAACTTTGAGGAGCGCAAAAGTAATCTTTTCTTTATTCGAAAAGTTATGGACAAAAAAATGCCCTTCTAGTAGATTCAACCACTTGTCTGCAGCATTTGCGTCTATCTAAACTTAAAATATAGGAATATCGAATTTTATTTGTACCATGAAGGGGGAGGCACCTCCGTTCGAAGAAGATGTGTCGCTTGTTGGTAGCCACCGAAGGATTTGCGTGAAACTATCCATCATCTCGCTCCTCTATTGCATGAGGGATTCCTCAATCAACAGTTTGAAAGGATCTCTTTTCCTATCATATTTATTTTCTCCTACCATGGGATGTCGCTTGGGCATGCGAGAGCTTTTTCCCTCAAGAGAAACAAGCTCGAGACCCAACTCTTTGTACACCAACCTCGTTGGGGACATGCATTAAGATGACAAGGAGCAGACCGCTCTGATACCAATGATCTAGATTTTATGAGTAGAATGAAATGAATATAGATTATTAATAGGTGCTTAGCACAAAGTAAGAGATATATAGTAAAATTGTTTTTCTATTCAATAACAAAATAAGCTGAAACTATAAAATGCAGCAGAAACAAGCTTGCTGGAATGGTGGCAGCTTATCTCTGAGTAGAGATGTGACGACAATGCACATTCGCAAGAAAAAGGTTACAATGAGGCTCTGAAGGCCTTTTTACAATAATATAGAATTCCAAAACCCCTAGACATCCAAAAACCTAACCCTAGGATATGAAGCGCCAAAAGTCATGTGGGCCCCATTTGGGTAAGTTAGTACATCAACTTCCCGGGGTCGTAACTTTTGCATACGATCTCCGTTTTAGGTGTGTGATAGCCCCTTGGAAAGGTATCATTAAGGAGATTAATTTTGGGGGCTCAATGATTCCTTTGGCTATCATTTAGGATCTTGATACTGAAAAACCTTCATTTAGGCCCTCAAAATGGCCCCAGAAGTTAAAATTGCTAAAAATAGTAAATTGCCAAAATTGTCAGAAAATTGTTTTGAGCCAGTTGGAAAAGGTGGGTGGCCACTGATATCCATATGGATCATATTTTTAATCCATTTCAAGAGTTCAACATTAACTTATTTTTTTCTAAATTGGTGTTAACAATCAGGTGCTAGATCGAATAGATATTTTCCTTCTCAAATATTGGAGATTGCCATTTAATTGTTTGAAGTGTGGGATGGTTAAGCAAATGATATTTTGAGTTTATGATTGTAGTAGTTTTGGTACATCAAGGAACTAGAAGAATTTATATCTCATCTTCATGTTCCATAATGAAGTCTCTTAGATATGTTGATTGTTCCTTGTACTGATTTGTTTGAATTGAACAAAGTTGGAATTGATTCTGATTTCAAGAGTGATTGGAGTTGACTATTAATTATTGTTTTGATTGCTACGGGAAACAAGCTTCTTAAGTCCATCTCTCTAATTCATAAGCTTGGAATGAATAGACTTTTTCCCTAAGATAGAACCTTTTTTATTGACTGTTTGTTCGAGAAGTTTCATTATCAGTTTTCTCTTCTAAGTTCAAAGGTGTTTGAAGTATTCAAAAATATTAGAAACAGAGTTTTATTTTATTAATTATTTCCTATATACTAGACATAGGTAGGTTACATGTTCTCGACACATATAGTGTAACAACTCTTTTGATTATGAATCTTGGATTGACATATAAATGAGTGTAATATATACATTGAACATATTTATACACCAACATTTTGGCGCCGTTTCTGGGGAGTTGTAAATGGTAATAGGTAGAATTTTGAGTTTTGATTGGTTTGATGAAGTTTGGATTGGATTTAAGGAAAATTTGAGGGCGGAGAGAAGAC
>ML789903.1:1086727-1097214 GCA_009831015.1 Picea engelmannii | reverse complement strand
ATTTTAACCCTTAATTATAATGTAATAAATCATGTATTATTTGCATTAAGAGGGTTAGGTGACAAGATTCAAGCCATGTGGATTGAGTTACAATGACTTCGTGTTGTAAAAATGTGAAATGCATTGTAAATATTCCTAGTACATAGCTTAAGTCGAGGCTCGACTAGAAAATTCTTATGAGTTCCAGTAGTGAGCTAGGAGGATTATAGTGTGATTATTATGTTTTGATGGTGTGCTTATGTTTACATAAAAGCGTGTATATAGAGGAAAAAAATACATAATAATATAGGATCCACAAAAAAAGGTTGCTTGGGGAAGTAATAAAGGGACTACCATATGCCACAAGAAGGGGAGAGAAAGGGGGCCTATGCCAAGTGCCAACCTAAGATCTCATCTATTTGCATCGTGTTCTTTGAATGAGCCACCCACCCCCATTCACTAAGAAAGAAATCAGTGAATGCATGTAGGGGTTGGTGGGGAAGTCTACTCATGTAGTTATTTGAGCATGGGCTAAGTACAATTATTATGGGGAAGTGTAAGAGTACTTCATTCTTCCATCAGAAGTAAATTCATTCATCATTTCCCTCAACTCTTTTCCATTATTAACATTCATTCTATCATTTTTCCATTCTCCATTTAGCATTCCCCTCCCAAGTTATTAACATTTGTACCTTTTCTTATTTATGAAGGAAGCTCTATGAAACCATGGTTGTTTATGCCTACAAATTGAAACAATTCCCATGAACTTGTGGTTGGAAAGAGCTTATGGAAGTTGCAATCTTCTTGCTAACAATATAAGAGGAAATGGGATGGTTTTCAAGAAAACCATGGTTGGATTGTCCATAACAACTGAAACAAAAACCAATAAACATGCAATGTTGTTATTTTTTAATATTGGTTGTTTTAGGGATAAGTTGTTTCTCTTCCAGGTTATTCCTAGAAGGAAATCAACAATTGGATTATTTTTTCCTACACCGAGCGACACTAGAAGGGAAGAATATCCTTGAGAGACTATTTAGCAAAGAAGGGAAGATCTTCCTTATGTTGTGTAGGGTGGTGGAAGGGAGTGTCATGGCTTACTGATGGCTAGATGAGGGCCTGAAGTGCTCGGTAATGAGAAAATCATCTTTGTCATGAGAGTAATTGGTTGGGTTAAGTGAGATTCAGAGCCCCATAGGAACTTCCTTCACCTTGGTGGTATCATGGTCTAGCTTGGGGGTAGAATCCATTGTTGATTCTTATTGTTGTATGGTAAATTGTTCCTAGCAACTAGATTGGTGGACTTACATTCATTTACATATTAGTGTTCTTAACTAGCACTTGTAGAATGATTTCTATTTTGCTAATGCATTGAATCAAATGGGTAATGAATGAATATGGAATATGCAATGTTATTTCCATTGCATCTTTATATTTGCATATGAATTATATTTTGTATAATTGTTAGAGGGTGAACTTAGCCTAATAGTTGGTTATTAGAGGAAATGATTTTAAATTGAGTGCCCTGATGGCCAAGGGAGGCATTTGAATACACTATAGAGAGGTATCAGAACTTAGCTTATAACATTGAGCTATATTGGGTAGAAACTTTGAGTGATAAGATGGAATTTACAATTGCATGCTAATTGTTTCACAAAAACCCTCAATGAGGACTAGGAAAATGTCATAAGCATCCAATATGCTAAGCTAATGGATTTTATTCACATGTTGGATTAATATTAATGGCTATGAGCGGGTTATAAAAGTGAACTCAATATGAACCCATGAGGTTCATGGTTTAATTCCAAGAAATAGGCAAGCCTGTAACAGTTTATGAGGCTTCAATTTCCATATTGTGAGTGTATATTCTTGTAAATGTTCAGGAGGATCAAGCTTTAAATTCCAAGGAATGCATACTCCCATAATTTATGTATGATGGGCATTGCTCAAAATTTAGTAACAAAAGTAGTGGTTATTGATTTGAGGTTTATGTGGTGAGGGTTATTAATAGAATCGCTTGGATGATCCACCATCGTCATTTTGATTGTCAACATTTCGGATCACTAGTTGGATCCATCGTCAGGACAAATATTCGAGTAGTAGAAGAGGGAGATCCGGTATATAAATATGAAAAGAGAAGATAAGACTCTAGAAAACTATAGACGTCGGGAAGGAGAGACTCAAGCCTACTTGAGAGAACTCGAGTAAAAATAAATATAATAGTAAAAAATTGGTATAAAAGCCCTTAATTTTTTGGTAACAAAATTTAAAATGGTTGGTAATGGAACTAAGATTCTTAGGAGCAAGAGTAACGAGAGGGGAAACTTGTCCTATGACTTAACTCCACCAAGATCAAGATTTTGAGGTTTTGACATCAAAATCCAATGGATCTATGGTAATTCATATGCGTGTAAATGACCCAAGGATAATAGGCCCAAATTGGTGGTTGATGTCAAAATGGATTCAATGTTGGGCCAATCTAGGAAGTTTATGAGAAGCCATGACATGCTTCTTAGTTGTGTGCAATTATTTCACAATTATATGACCCATGGGAAATCCATAGATTAGAGTTGTGCAATTTCGGGATTGCTTATATTCAGACCTATGTGAGTGAATGCACCCATAGTTCTTAAGACCCAAGAATATTGTGGTTATGATAGACTGTTAAATGGTGGGTATTGGTCTAAAGAGGAATTCATGGGTACAATCAAAGGAGATCAATGGTAGAGAAGAATCTACAACATTAACCGTTATGTACCTTAATGGGGGGTACTTTTCTACAAATAGTTGAGTCACTTGCAAGGAATAGATCAAAGACTTAAGATCTCACACAATGTTTGGAAGAGGCTCTAAGTGAGAGGTCCAACTTTGTCATGAAAAACTAAGATTACACTTGCCAATATAGATCAACATCCTAGGATCAATCATGTAATTGGAAATCACTTGAGAGGGGAAGTACCCATTTCACTATGAATGGTGAAGCTTTATCCCATAGGGGACACATGGATGACCTAGATTGCAATGGAAAGGGTTTTTCTCCATAGTGTAAAAGAGGTGGTTGGGGGGCTAAGGAAGAGGGTTCCACTATTGCATCAACCAATAAAGGCATGCCATATGGAAGGACCTGAGTGAACAATAAGGCTTAAGGCCCATAGAAAAGTGCTTAAGGATTCCATGCAAAGGACATTAAGATTTGACGTGACATGTACATGTGATGTTCCATACGGACTTGACTTAAAGAGTGCAAGGATGAGATTGTATAGATGGACCTAGTTTGTGGGAAATGTGAAGGTCAAAAAATAGGTTCACACAACTAATGAAAAGACAACACATAGCAAGAATAAAAAGAAGAAAGAAAAGAATGTATGGACTCAAGAAGAAATTGATAGTTAAAAATACAAAACTAAAAACTCCATTGGTGCACTAAATTGAAACTAAAATATATTTTGGCCATAACTTTGGCACGCAACCTTTGTTGGAGTTGACATTTTCGATGGAAGTCCACAATGGAAGTCTTGACAACAATGTCCTTAGACTCTAGTTTTCAATCTTAGTTATAAAATCCTAGAAATTGTCAAGGAGCTATTATCAAAGGACGAGATCATAATTACTGCCATCAACCCTGTTGGTGATGAAACTTTGGAAAATAAATAATATGAGAAATAATGAGAAAACATGAGCAATCAGTTGGACACATTCCAAAGAATTCTAAGTGAAACTGGGAAAATGGAGCCAAATCCACTATTCTAGGACACTTTTTTATAGTTTCGGAAATTGTATATTGAGGAAATATGACATGAGGTGTAACAAATATTGAAAAAAAATTAGTCAACATTTCATATTTCCAATAATCTAGACAACTTTATCTTATTGGAAATTGCTTATCTTTTCACGATTTGGGAAATAGTTTTTTGTGCTCATTTCAATTGAGTAAATTGAGTGCATTAAAGTGATAAGTTGTCATCTTTAGAGAAATGGAGAAGATGACTAGAGTGGTAGATCATTGAGATGAATGTTTCTAAGTGTTGAGAGGTGGAAATACTAACAACACCTAATACAAAATTTGACTAGTTCTTCCCTAATTTTCTTATACATGTGGAAGAAGTTAGTGCTTGGCCTTGCATTAGCAGAAGTGAAAAAAGTGGGTAAGTTATGAACTTATGGGGGATGCAATATTCAAGTCTAAACTCAACATTGAGGATGATTACAAGCATTGGAAAGCTAATCTAGAGGAGAATGAATCAAGATATTCCCTTTTTGAAAAAGTACTTCTGATTGTTCCAAAAAATAAGAAGAATAGAGCCTTCATGCCTGATGACGGGTTGCATAAACGTCATCTTTTTACATCCTCTTTTTCTTATTCCTAATCCATTTTCACTTACCTGTGACCTTGTGTTAGTTTGTTTTAATGTTTATGTGTGGGATTTAGAACCAAAGTGTTTTCTATTGCATTTCCTTAGTATTTCGTATGAATTATGGTTAAATATTAGAGAAATAACATATTTTGTATTTATCTTTGAAAAAAGGTTAATCTATTGATTGTTACAGAACCAGTTATCATTGTTGTTACTCCTACAAAATAAAATATATAAAGTGGGTACTTGAGATTTTTAATACAAGGCATAATCATGTCAACATAAGCCTACCCTCAAAATACCTTGAAACAACCTAGATCATACTTTTTGAAAAATCAACATTTTATTATTTGTTGCAACACCCACACAATTGTTACAACATTGTTGTTGTGACACCATTGTTGCAACACCTCACAACAGTTGTTACAACACTCACGTAGTTGTTGTAACACCAACACACTTGCTACAACACCCACGCAGTTGTTGTAACACCGAAACTTTGTGCACCTTTGTTGCAACACCAAACTTTTGCTACGACACAAGTGTTGTTACTCCAGGAATATTACGTGGATAGTAGTGTCGCTTCACAAAATTCATTCTTCAACCATCAGTGACCATGGAAAATATAATTTATATGGTTTAATTATGGATAATGGATTTTCCATGTGCATAAATCCATTTTTCTACAATTTCATATTTTCCAATTTAATTTGGGTAGCTACAATTTATTTGTCGACTATCTCAAATTATAATTTTAATAGATTGAAGACAAATGAGGCAATTTGCTAGTGGATATGAATGCAGATTTGATTTTCCACACAAGATCTGAAGATCTCCATGGAATATATTATGGACATAAGAAGTCAAACATTACTAAAAGCCATTTGGGATGTGTTTTGACCAAGTTGTTATAACCTACATTTCCAAATTCGAATTTGACTTCAAAGGCATCCTAAATTCAAGAGGAGTTAAAAAGAATCTTGGAATTCTTAAGGATCTTGGAACTATGTATTTATTAGCAAATTGTTAGCAAACCACATGAGAAACTTGTGGATCTCATTTGTTATTTCCTAATTTTTATCAAACCACATGAGAAACTCGTGGATCTCATTTATTATTTGTTTAAAACGAATGTGTGTATAAAAGAGAGTTCCTTCTCCATTCTACGGGGAGGACTCTTGGAGCACAAGTCCAATTTCTGATGGACTAAAAATATATTTTCTGAATTTTCATTTTAATTTATATTTTAGTTTTATAATTTCTACAATACGTAATTAGAATTGATTTATTTGTATTATAGATCAGTTGTAGATAATTAATTAAATTAATTTATGTTTCACATGTAGCGAGTGTTGATATAAAATAATATCAGCACTTTGTACTATGGAGGCAGTAACCACTCCAATAGAACAAAGTGGTGTAGGTAGTTTTCTTTAATTTCTTGTTGTGTAATTTAATTATGCAATTGTTCAATCAGGAAGGATTTATTCAATTGTTTCCATAATTAATTTATTATTGTGCAATTCAATGCATTCATGCAATTAATCATTCATGCCGGATTGTATTTGTTTATGCAATTGATCATTCACGTGGGATTGCAAATTGGGTTTGCATTCTTTAATTTTTTTGAATAAACGTGTTGAATGTAATGATTATGTTTGGTGTTCTAAGTAATGACAATGATCATCTTGGCAAGGATAAGTTTAGTTTGTTTTCATTCTTGCAATTTCAATTACATTCAAACTGGGGTTACAAGACTAAGTGCTTCCAGACCAGCTGAATTAGTTTAGTTGCAAATTCAATTACATTCAGACAGGAGTTACGACACTAAGTGCTTCCAGGTCAATTGAATTAGTATAGTCGCAATTTCAATTACATTCATACCAGGGTAACAGCACTAAGTGCTTCCCAGATGGATGAATTAGTATAGTTGCAATTTCAAATACATTTAATCGAGGTTACAACACTAAGTGCTTCCAGACCAGTTGAATTAGATTAGTTTGTTTTCATTTCTTGTAATTTCAATTACATTCAATCAGGGTTACATCACTAAGTGCTTCTAGGCCGGTTGACTTAGCTTAGTTTACTTTCCTTTTAGTATGTGTAGATTTTATTTCCTGTAGTTTGTAGAGCCTTGCCTAAATTTGTGAATTGTCTATAATCTTCGGGCAAATTAATTGTTGATTCTAAGACTACATAGAAAACCAGTGGAAGAATAGAGTGAAACCTATAGATACAGTGCACGGTAACTTGCAAGTTCCATACGAATCCCGGATTGATAATTAAATGCACAGTCTTTCTAACTGTCTTTCTGAGAAATTAGAAAGGTATTTAAAATGTCTATCATTTTTGGCGCCATTCTTGAGGAGTTACCAAAGATGCATTTTCATTATTGCATTTGTTTGAAATTCATAGATGCATTTTCATTCTTGCATTGGTTTGAAATTTATAAGTGCATTTTCATTCTTACATTGGTTTGAAATTCATAGGTGCATTTTCATTGTTGCATTGGTTTGAATAGTATTCGTTTACTTAGATACATTGACCGAGTTACTAAATATTTTGTTGTTGTGCAATAAGAGTCACCCATAGTACTAATCTCTCTTTTGCAGGAAGTTTAGAAGGAGGAAATAAAAGCATCGGTAAATGAATATAAGGACCCAAAGGGATGACAAAGCCTTTAAATTTGATTATGGTATGTGAGCTTTGAAAATTACAATTTTTTTGTTGGACATGAAAGTAAAATATTGGATGAGATGTTTTTTTCCATATATTCTTCTCTTCTTCCTCCACTCTTATGACATTATTCTTTCTCATATTCCCCCTCTCCTCATCCCTTCCTCATTCCTTTTCCATCCACTAACCCATGGTTATTTTCTTCAATACACCCAATCTCTTTGTTTTTGGGAAATTGTGTGATAAATCAATGAATCGGTGTTTAAGGAATTAACGATTGGCAATAGTATATAATGATTTTTTAGTATGCTTGGTAAAGTGTGGTTACATGTCTCATATCCTCTATTTTCTTGGTGAAATATTTTTTCATTATAAGTCCTCAATGACAGGTGCATCAAAGAATGTAAGATTGATGTTGGTACATCTTGTATCCAAACTATTCTCCTAGAAAATTGGCAAACATTGTGGTTGGATACCTAGGTGTCTTGGTAGATGGGAATATGTACATAGGATGACCAATGACTCGATCTTTAATTCTAGGTTGATGTTTGTCCCTAGAGTAAAATAGTTTCCTTGTCAACCTTATACCAGTGTTTGACCCAAAGGTACAGTTGGTTACCAGCTGGTATATTGCTCCAAAATCACAGTCTTCAAGTGAATAGAGGAGCTTCATCATCTAATAGATTTAAACCAAGTTTTCTCCATAGACTTACATGTTTCATATTCTCTAATTGTTTCTTGGTGAATGACTGCCATACTATAAATAATGTAGATTTAAATTGATACATCATGTATCCAGACAATTCTCCTAGAGAACTGGCAAGTACCATGGTTGGGTGCCTGGGTGTCTCAATAGATGGGAATATGTCCATGGGATGACCAATGGTTCATTATTTACATCTAGAGTGATGTTCGTCCTTGGAGTATAGTAGTTTCCCAAACAATCTCATATCGATGTTTGGCCCAAAGGTACGATTGGTTCCTAGCTGGTATATTGCTCCAATTCACAGTCTTACAAGCGAACAATAAGAGAATCATCATTTGATTAAGCCAAATTCTAATTTTCTTCAACATTTTTTTACAAATTTCCTAAAAACATAGTTGGATTTGGCCTTCTAATTTCCCAACATCATGTTTGGTACCTCAAATCATTTCATATTATAAGTAATGGATCACTTCATGGACTCCCATGATGGTTATGTCAGGATCTCATTGTTATCATATTCTTGATTTAGTTATTGGTTTTTCATTTTGCTCCAAGTCTTGTCAAGGTCATCTTGCTCAATCTAGGCATTGGACGCTTTAATTTTTGGTATGTGAATACCTTATATTGAAAATCATACTCCTGCAAAAATTCATATACATCAAGATCATAATGTGGAGATATCTTGTTGATCAAATTCTTGTAGCATCTTGGCTTATTAAATTTACTAAAAACACAGTTGGGACAGTCCTATTTTGAGAGACCATATGGGCATATTTTTAAAACATGTTTCTATTTTAAAATATCCCTTGAAGTATATTTTTTAACCCAATTTGAATTTTTCAATTTGGATATCAAACAAAAAAGATATGGTCAAAACACTTACCAAATGTCAAGCGGGAAATTCAGGAACAGAGTTGGGAAAGTCAATTTTTGGGAGACATATGGGGTGAATTTTTCAAACATGTTTATATGGTATATTCTCTTATGAATATAGTTTACAATGCAATTTTAATCTCCTCATTTCGATATCATATGATAAACTTATCCTTAAAATACTAATTGCCTATCATAAATCTGCACTGCTCAAGCTTTATTTCCTAGTCTATTCATTGGCCTATTTGATCTGTCAATTCTTCTTGTTTTCAAAACATGTTTACATTGGAGATACCTAAATTAAGTTACTTTCATATCCAAATGGAATCATGTCTATATGTCATCAAACCAAAAAGATATACCCAAAATCGTGATTGTTGGTCTAGGGAGAAAATCAAAAGAAAGTATGTCATGCAACTTGTTCCATAGCATGTTTGCCATATCATTTCATGACACTTTCAAAGCCTATTTATAATATAGATATCCCTATAAATATATTTTATTATGGATTCGGAATCACTTCAATCGGACATTAGATAAAGAAGTTATCAACAAAACATTGTTGGGTAGTTTAAGGTGGCCACCACTCCTCAGCAAGTAAAAAAATGGATTTTTCTTTTTTTATCATTCTTGGATCTTATTTATATGCACTATTTGTAAAACAAAATATATATTTATTGGATGATGAAAGAATTCACACCTTTCTTATTCCATGATCTCACTTTTTTATTGCAGGTAAGTGCTAGTTTTTTGCAAGTCCTAGGAAGATTAAGAAGTTCAAACCATACACAAGTGATTCTTGAAGACAAAATTTTATACCAAAGGGGAAGGCCATCTAGACAGCCACAAAAGAATATGCAAAATCATGATATGTTGACTCCTTTCATGCCCCATGATTTGAAGCTCAAACTCCTAGGAGTTTGGCCCAACAGTGTCTCAACTAAAGACAACAACAAGAAAAAAATTTGTAGATGGATCAAGAATGAGATGAATGAAGAATTGATTTGAAAATGAAGTAAAGTTCAGTGTTATAGAAATCAAGTTCCATTGTCACATCACCAATACCCTTCCTACAAATGAATCATTTTTGTTCATTCATCAGTACCATGGTATGCCTATGCATTTCCTTCCTCCTGATTCGAAATAATTGCATGTTGAAGTTAATGAAGTTCATTTGATTATGTGGTTTCCCTTGAAGCTTGACTTTTTTGTTATAATATATTTTGGATAACCACTATTATTAAACCACAATTTAAAACTCATTGCTTCCTACTTCTTTCTCCGAGCATCCCTAACCCATGCAATAAAGTGACTTAGATCGCCTACAATGTTGAGTCACCTTGTTATCCCATTATCTTCCTTAATAAATTTGATGGTGAAAACTTGTCTCGGGAGTCATCAGACCTTGGAATGGTTGAAAACCAACTTGCTAGTGGGTATTCCTAGGGAATAAAAAAATTTCTGACTGTGAAAACCCTCTGGACACAATTAGATAGATATTTTATGAAAACCAGTTTGTTGGTGGGCAAGGTTTGCAAATAAAATAAGAAATAAACAATTACATCCAAGTTTCTCTCTGAAAAATATTCCCAAGTTTCACCACTCCATCATAAGGTTGTTCCAAATCTCAGTCTACAACTCACATTGTGATCCAAGATTCCAAGATCCACATTGTTCTTTCTTGCATAATTTTAGATCATTGTGGACCATATCAGGATATCATACATTTGTTCCAAAGATCATGGACTTCTTAGGTAGGTGCATGTATGCTTATTTTTCTTTTATTTAATATTAATTCATTGGATCTTATGGATTTGTATTTGGAAAATCACTTAGGTCTATGTCCTACTTCCTCATATTTTGACATTTCACGGGAGTGGACAATATCTTCAATTTGG
>ML789903.1:1057257-1084492 GCA_009831015.1 Picea engelmannii | reverse complement strand
TGAGAAACTTGTGGATCTCATTTATTATTTGCTAATTGTTACCAAACCACAGGAGAAACTTGTGGATCTCATTTACTATTTATTTCAAACAAATTTGTGTATAAAAGAGAGTTCCTTCTCCATTCTACAGAGAGGACTCTTGGAGCACAAGTCCAATTTATATTGGAATAAAAGTATATTTTCTTAATTTTTTCATTTTAATTTAGATTTTAGCTTTAAAATTTCTACAATATGTGATTAGAATTGATTTATTTGCATTATAGATTAGTTGTAGATAGCCCAGTGGGTTAGCTCGAGTGGTTGAGTGTTGTGGTTATTTTGAATGAGGTCTTGGGGTCAAGTCCTTAGCGAGCTATTGTTGCTCTTGATGAGATTGTTGAGCCTCACTCGATGTCCCCGCCGAGTTAGGCCCATAATCAGGCTAACGGTTTACCCTATTTACCATCCACAAAATGTGGGGAGGTACTCAGAGGTTTCTCGCGATTTCTTCCATAAAAAAAAAATAGTTGCAGATCAATTAATTTATGTTGCACATGTAGTGAGTGTCGATATAAAATAACATCGGCACAATGTTCTATGGAGGCAGGGCCCACTCCAATAGAACAGAGTGTTGTAGATAGTTTTCTTTAATTTCTGGTTGTGTTATTTAATTTTGCAATTGTTCATTTATGAAGGATTGTATTTGTTTATGCAATTTAACATTCATGTGAGATTACAGATTGGGTTTGCATTCTTTAATTTTTTTGAATAAATGTGTTGAATGTAATGATTATGTTTGTTGGTTCGAGTAACGACGATGATCATCTTGGCAAGGATTATTTTAGTTTTCTTTCATTTCTTGCAATTTCAATTACATTTAGACTGGGTTACAACACTAAGTGCTTCCAGTCTAGCTAAATTAGTTTAGTTTCAATTTCAATTACATTTAGATCGAGGTTACAACACTAAGTGATTCCAGGTCAATTGAATTAGTATAGTCGAAGTTTCAGTTAGATTTAGATCGGGGTTACAACACTAAGTGCTTCCAGTCCGGTTGAATTAGTATAGTTGCAATTTTAATTACATTCAATCAGGGTTCAACACTAAGTGCTTCCAAGCTGGTTGAATTAGATTAGTTTGTTTTAATTTCTTGCAATTTCAATTAAATTCAATCGAGGTTACAACACTAAGTGCTTCCATGCCAATTCAATTAGCTTAGTTTACCTTCCTTTCAAGATGTGTGGATTTTATTTCATGTATTTTGTAGAACCTTGCCAAAATTTGTGAACTATATATACTCTCCTGGAAAAAGTGATTGTTGATACTATGACTACATTGCAAACTAGTGGAAGAATAAAGTGCAACCTGCATATACAATGCACGGTAACTCACAAGTTCCATACGAATCTCGAATAGATAATTAAATGCACAGTCTTTCTAACTATATTTCTGAGAAATTAGAAAGGTAATTAAAAAGCTCGTCACTTGAGATGACAAAAAAATGCCTTATGTGCATGATCTCCAAAGTCCCTTGAACTTGGAAGAAGGGATCTGTGATGGAACTAGGAGTATATAGAAGCACAAATGAGCCTGAAATGATTTCATACCTTTCATAACGAAGTAGTTTAGAAATAGGAAAACACTCTTTAATGTGTAGGATTACTCAAGTTGAGATCCTAAGACTAATGCATGGTAACAAGAGAGTTAAATGTGATGAACAAAGGCGGTTGAGCTAAGAGACTACAATTATCATATGCAACCTAAATTGCAGAGAAGTGTTGTTGGTGCTCTTGGTTATTATATGAAGAAATATGGCAATGCTAAGTAAAAGGAATACAAAAGATACAAGCTTATATAGAATGCCAACCTCATGCATAAAAGAAGGATGTATGTTCTTAACTCCCTAAGTTAATGAATGCAACCATGAAGTGGAAAGTTGCAGACTATGAGCCCATAACTTAGTTATAAGAACCATAAAGTGAAATATGAACTTCGATTCACTTGGAAGTTGTTATTGAGGAAATGAATCACTTCACTATGTGGTATTGTCTTACTAGACATAGTTGAACTTGGCTGATAATTTTCCATGAAAATGAAGAGAAATTTCCATAACTGGATAAAACTCAAGATAAGGGCAAGGATGCAAATTTCTAGATTATGGGGCAACACCAAAATTTGGTCATTGTCAACAATTATTTTATGATGATGATGGCACCCTAAATTCAAGTTTGTTTGTAGAAGAGTTGTATGATTTCAAAAATAGCAAGCATAGTTTTATGTGTATGGTCTAAGAATTGCTAGTTGGGTGAGAAAATCATAGTCGATGATTCATTGTGTGATTGGCAATAAGTCCATGGAGTAAATGAACTATGTTATGGAAACCCTTGCTATACAAAGGAATTGGAAGGGAGAATTCTTTATTTCATCTTTTTGTGTGTTGTTTATATTTCTCTAGATTGAGGAATGTGATTATGTGAAATTTAATAATTAAGGCATACAAATGTTGAAAAATGCAAGAGAGAAGATCTCTTGGAATGCAAATGCACAAGTAAACATATTGAGTATAAATGTGCATATAGGTTTGCATGGGAATATATGGTGTTACATATGTACTAATTGTGGCACAATGACAATTGTTGTTGTTGTTAGTTGTGTCATGATGACCCACTAGATGTTTGCTTTGTGCAGAAACAAAAGGAATGACAAAGCATTTGTTTTTGGAATGTATATTTACTAAGAAGTTATAGTGGATTTCCTTTGAATACTTGGGAAATAAATTCAAACTCCCAATACTAGAGACAAATGATCTTAACTTGGAAATCCTACTATCTTGGTAGCTTGATGCACAAACAATTGCTAAAAAGAGTCTAGGTTGCAATGCCAAAATACATGTTCTGGAAAATCTAGTTAGTAAGGAATCATGCCATATTTAAATAAGAAATTGTTAGTCCAAAGAAATGTGTCAGTAAATTCAAAGGCTTGTTGCATGAGATGATTCGATCAAATAGATGGAGTAGGGTTTATCTCTATATTAAAATATGAAGTAGAAGAAAAGAGTCAAACCCAAGCTTTAATTTTGGCTCAACCCAAGAATTAAAGTGTAGGTAAGAATACCAAGATGAATGGAAAAATGATAGCTCATAATGGGGGATGCAAACTTACAAGGGTGGAAGGAAGTGTGAAAACAAATATTCTCTTTTTTTATGAATCCCATAAAGGTAATCCAGGGGTGGTATTTGTGTGTGAATTGAGGGGGGGAAGGGGGGAATATTCAACCCCAATCGAAAAAAATAAAGTGCATTTTTGTGGGGATTATGATCTAAACAAATAATAAGGTTTAATAATTATCTCTATATAAATTTCTTTCCATATTAAAAGATAAAGGAGTTCAAAGAGAAATGGTGGTGGGGGGGTCAACAATAATAAATAAGAACTCTAAACCACAAAAACCCTCCAAAGAAATTCAAACTTTATAGTCTTGCATAAGGATCTTATTAGAGGCTTGAGACTTTGAGATAATTGAGTTCAATCATGTCCTACGAGGGAAAAACAAGCTCACGATGAGCAAGCAAACAAGAGAGATAGATTGCTTGAAAGATTTTGTGATTGACATGGAAGGATTATCACATTATCTCTCCCATGACGTGATGAACATAATGACCATCCCATCTCACTCAAACACATGTTATGACATGAAAATTCAATGGTCTAGTGTGTTATTACACCAACTTCATTTCCCCATTCCATTCCTTAATTTTGTAGCATAGACAATTAAGAATGGAATGATGGTGATGTTAAGGGATGTGTGTGGGTTTATTTGGCCTACAATTTGGGCATGGAATGAATTACTAGCCATAAATCCATATCAAGGCTCTTTATTCAAGCATGAGTGAAGGATGTGTGGGTGTATTTGTTTGGGTATCAAGACTTAGCGTAGATTATTTGTCTTTGTTCAATATTCTCTCACCATTGCTTCAAATTTTAGATCTATGGCTTGGAACTTCAAAGTGGGTCTTGACTCAAATTCAAATACGATATGTCCATTGCTAACACTTATAGAAGCCACAATTTGAAGAAATGGTGAGAAAATATAGAATAACGACAAATCATCTATGCCAAGTGTTGATCCCCAAACAAATACACTCGCACATCTAGGTCTTGATCCCCTCTCGATGACTCTAGGCCATCTAAGGAACCCTCCCTCTATGGAATTTCTTTGGCCTTAGAGGAAAATAGTGACATGTTGTGCTATCAAGACCTATAACTCATGAATGGCATGGGTAAGATCAACCTTACTACCAAATTTGAGAAAGTGAAGCACTCAAATGATGTTGGAAGAGAGCCATGGGAGAATACACAAGTTGAAAGCTATCATGAGCATGGAAATTAGTAAATTTATTTTCAATCTTTTTATATGTTTTTTCAAGTTGTTTTTTGCTTAATAAATATGTAAGGTAGTACACATGCTAAGCCTTTAGAGGGTGGAATAGGGAAGATAGACTATATAGGAAAATGGATAGGTAGGTATGCATTTTGGACACTCAATGACGACCACCCATAATATTTTTGTTTTACATGGTTATATGGTTCAATTGCAACATTTTATGATACAAATTATACTCAATATTATGAGGAAAAAAAATTTGATGCTCGAAGTACATCATACTTGACACTTGGCCAAAATTCTTTGCACCTTCCAAAGGTATCTTCATGGAATTAGAACTCATGATCTTTACACATTCCCAACATTACCCATCTTTCAGAGAAATATTGGTATTTATGTTAGGAAAAAAAATTCAATATCCACATTTCTTTGTTCATCCATGCATAGATTTTATGTCAATTAATGAAATCGATACCTAGAAGTTTTCTATTTCATCCCAATGTATTTGAGTAGGTACCTAACATCTTACCCAATTATAAGTTTATGTACAACATGAACTTTATTGGATTAGATCCCCTAACCTTGTGGTAAGCTACAAGCTTACCTTACTAAAGTGCACTCCCTTGGGTTTGTACATTAAACATCTCTGAACCATACCAAATTTGTTCCATTAACCTACCCACAACCTCAACATTGTCATCATGCTCTATTACCACTATGTGGTGTACCCATGAACTTCAAGATGGCAGTTGGGTCCCACCTACTTGAGAATAACTTAAATTTGGTTCATATGATTCTTAAGTACCAACACAATCTTGAATTGGACATTTGTCTAGACTTCTAATGCAAAACCATATGAAAAATTTTAAACCAACAATAAACATAAATTTGATTAAATGATATTTCCCCCAAATCGTCTATATGGTCAAGCCATTTTGCATAGCTACACAATAAATTATCACATTTTCACGTTCATAGAAAACATTGAACACCAATTCTCGTGCCCTATTTATAACCCATTACTTGTCACTTTCAACATATCATCTTGGTAAGGATTGCAAAATAAAACATAATAGAATTCATGTTTGTGTTTAGACATTGATTTTAATGAATTATATGTTTAGAATTTGCATAAGTTTCATAACATAAATGTTTCTTTAAAAATTGCTTCGCTAAATCCATTGTTTAACTATGTAAACCATAACAACTCATGATTGCATTTATTCTCTTGAAAATACATATATAATTTAGGCATAAAATTTAGATCTAAAAAATGACTCAGAAGATTATAATGCATAAACAAAGTTTCATTTTGATTTCATCCACGAAGTTGGTTTACAAGATAAATATACTAGATTTCATGCACATGCATGTCAAATCACAAATCATTGTTACCATTACTAATAAAAGTCAAAACATAAATAAATAGCATGTAACGGAAATAAATATTATCTTTTCTCAAAACATGCATTGTGTTGCACATTAGAGAAATTTACCTCCCATTAGTAGACATCTATTATAGATGTCATTGACCCGTAAACGAGGGACTTATAGCCCACTCGCTTCACAAACATGGATCCTCTGCAGAGTTTAAATTCTTGTCTCTATCTAAGTCTTGTACAAGGTGTTCTGCCTTTAGAAAGGCCACTAGACCTCTATCCTCTGTCATGTTCCTAGGCTTGTACGCAGACCTCCATCTGAACAAAAGACACTAGGCCTCTGATCCTTGTCCATATACAAGTATCTATGTAATTTTGAATGGCTACATACTTAGATTCTTGATGGAAGTCTGTGTGCAACTCTAACTCTGTGTTCCTTATGGATTATGGCTTCTTCTCCCTGTGAGGGCTCGGCTCCATAATGATTATCTAGCTTCTTTCTCTGCATAATCTATTGTTCAATGGCATGTAACCCTGATTAAATCAATTACCATGCCCATGTTCACAATTGCAATTCTCGTCCAAGGCAAGTGTCTGGCACTCAATTTACAAGTACCAATAGTTTCCCAATTCCACTCTTCTAATTGCAGTTGTTATTCAAACCAACCATAAGTTCAATGATGGTGGACTTTGTCTTTGACATAAATGCATTTCAAAAATATGTAATACCACGTGGGTTGGCTTGGGAATCATAGAAAAAAATTCCCAATGATATTGTGGCTCATCCAAGCAAAAGGAAGTTGACCAACAATCAACTCGTCAGCCAACCAACAAGTAAGTTTATAAGAAAGTGAGTGAGTCAACTAGATAGAAAAGTAAGTCGACCAAATGAAAGAAAGGTTAACCAACTTTGTGTGGGGTCACTCGGTCGCAAGGTAAGTCAACTAAAGTTAGTGAAATTTGAATAGTTGAGGGGAAAATTGACCAAGATTGTAGCATGAATCTACCAAGTAAGTGCAAGATATCCAGTCAAAGGGAAAATCAGCTAGTTAGTGGAAATTCAGCCCAAATATGTAAGAATCATCCAAGTTGAATATTTGGGCATGCTACAAAGTTACATACAGCCACGTACAACCTCCCACAAACTCATCACTTGTTTCTTAGTTCATCAGTCTTTGCAAATAGTAAATAATTCATCTAGGGAGATATGAATTCAATTGTGAAAGAAATGAATAGACCAGTAGTGATATTATCCATCTAATCAGTCGACCAGAGGTATTTAATTTGACCCATAGAGAAATCAATCATCCAGGGAGATATGTAGTCAACCATGTGGGGAATAAAATGCCTAGGTAAGTGGGAAACAACTGAGGAAATAAATTATAGTCAAGTGAGGAAGAAATTCTTCTAAAAGTGAGACAGTAAGGTCTGTGGGAATGCTCATATGCCCCAGTAGATTAAAATTTGATCTGGAAATTAATTTAAATGCCAATGGGATGTGAAATTATCCAGGAACAAAGTGAAATATCATTGGTAAGTAGAAAAATGTCCCAATTGTGTATAGAGTCATATGTGCAATGAATCTCATCTCAAAGAGGGTGATGGCAGTCTATAAGAGAGATAAATTTCTCTAACAACCATAAAAATGAAATTTGGAAACTTCCTATTGTTGGAATATGTAATGATGACTTGTGTGGTATTGTTGGAATGTATTAATTTGGAAGGTAACAGTGTCTACTCTTATGTAAAAGAGTTATCCCATATGCATCATGATATAACATACTCATGTTACCATTCACTATATAAAGAGGTGAAATTACATTTATCCCACATGTATTTTGGTATGTAATTATGTTACCAGGGAAAAACTCTCTATGGCCAAGGGTAAACCAGAACAAATAGGTATGACTGAAGAAATCAACTCAATTCCAACATATGCTATATATACTAATGTGCAATATAAGAAAGAGGCCTACCTCGATCCAACGTTTGATGATGTTCCACCGTTGAGCACTTTGACCCAAATCTTTATACCTGCAAGAATTTCTCAACAAACAAGCAATGCAAGCATATAGTGATGATAAAAATGGGTTAGCACATCAGATAGCATAATCCATTAATAAACATTACAAACACACCCATGGATAATAATCATATATTTGCAAGATACCAATAGGACGGGAAAGGAGTATTTCTATTAATAATTAATCAGTAGAAGTGATAACATTACAGACTTCCGTGTCAGCATGGTTCGAAACCAAGAAACCAAGTTCCTTCCAGCTGGGTCTCCACCACTTCAATCCTCCACCAAAGACAAGATCATAGGAAAGAGGCAATGAGGTCCTCTCAACAATAAGGGAAGACCTTGGGGTCTGAACACTGTGTTCAGACTTGAGGGACAAAGGGATGCAAACTCAATATGAAGTAATTTCTCCAGAGTAACTTTGCTCTCAAAGTTGAATGCTTTCTCCTCTTTTCCATAGATCGAAATTGTGCTTTTATAGCCTTTAGAATGCAACTGAAGGGCCGAGTCATAATGTTTCCAGTATATGGAAGGCCAAGGATCAGAGATCTCTTGTCGTGACATGGAAACCCGACCTCAATTTATATTTTCTGGCACAAATCTCGATATACGTGAGTTGTAGTGGAGCAGCAAGCATATACGCATCTTGAATAGCAGTTAGAGAGTGTATATGTGGAAAAATGTATATTTTTAGCTCTAGATTCATCAAAAAAGGGATGATAAGTCTACATAGGGAAATGGAAAAAAGTCCCTATGTGAAAGATAGCAATGGTGAGGCAAATCTTGCTATAACAAATTCCTCCATACCTCTTGGTATATAATAGAGGTAAGAGAGACCCATGGGGTACATTGAAATGAAGGATCACATAATGATCATATACATTGGAATGATGTGAAGATGGAATGTGATGTGTGGGATTTCAAGTGTAAGATTGGATATTTATGAAGAATAAAGAAGACAATACCTTCTCGTGGATGTTTCCCCATTTTGGGGTTTTACCACGTATATCTAGTGTACTCTTTCTCTCTTGTATATTTCCTATTATGATTAAATGTTGTTGGTATATGGATAGGAGGATAGACTATTAAGGTTCTTGTGTTTAATATTGTTCTGTGCTTACTCATATGTCTCAATATTTTAACAAGGTAGTAGAGTTGGTTACTATGCTCTACCTCCTTCAGTAATTTTTTGTTAGTTTTTTTTACATAGCAACATATTTATTTGGGCTCTCCTTATTTTGTAGTTTTGTCATCATATGTAGTAGCCATTAAGGCTTCTCTTTAGATCTAGGAATTTTGCTACAAGATTGAGATTTTTTTTTCTCAAAATCATCTTTTTTTATCACAGATTTGTGCATTTCTCACATTTATGCACATTTTGTTTAAATATAATGTCACCATTGTCTATGAAATATAGCTTTCAATCAAGATTGACTATTGGTTCGTCAAATTTGGATTTCATTTGCTCAAAATTGAATTAATTAGCCTAGCTTAGCCTAGGAAATTTATTTATTTATTAACCTAAAAAAAATTGGGGGGCAATTTTTAGGTTTGGAAATTATCAAACCTATTTTTTTACCAAGCCTTTTATTTTTCCCCAACCTAGTTTTTCTTCCAAGGTTAATATCTTTTAATCTATGAGATCTTTTGCGGAGATTTTTTTTTGGGTGAGTGCGGTTTTTTTTTGTCTTTCTTACCAGTTGCCTCCCTCCCACATCTAAAGTTGTATAGATGGCACAATTGTTATTTTTACCATAGGAACTCTACTTTTTGTCATTTTACAAGTTTAGGAGTCGATTTCCCATCTAGGACCGTGTTTTCTCATTGTTATGGTCGTTTTTTACCACTTGGGTGCAGCGGTTTATTAATTTCAGGGGTTGATTTGTGTTTTAGAGGTTGATCTATTTGTTGAGAGGGTGTACAACTCATTTTTCTCCAATTTCCAGTCGTACGGTCTCATTCTTGCTCATAGTATAGAGCTTTGCTTGTTTAGAAGGTTGATTGCATATTGTAGAGGGTCGATTTTTTTCTTGCAGGGGCAGTTCTAACTATTGGAGGCCAATTCAAAGGTTTCCCAATTTCAACCCCTAGCACGTGTATTTGTGTTCTTACTAAGAGAGGGTAGATCAGAGGGTTTTATCAGCAATTTAACCCAGATCTGTCGTTTTACCAGGATTTTTTCACATATTTGAGGCTTTCTTGAGCAATTTCAGTCATATCCATGTATTACACAGCATATCAAAAGAATTTTGGGGTCATTTGGTAGTTGATTTCTCTCTCTTTGCTTGGATCTAGGGTAAGTTACTTCTAGCATTCATCACAGGTAAGAACAATTATGTTTATTCTTTTCATTAGCTTCTTGTTTTTTGGCATTAGGGTTTAGTTTCTTAGTTTTTTCATCATGTTTGCAGAGATTGTCTCTTGTTCCTAATTTTTGGTTGTCACTAACCTAGATGTGTGGAAGATATTTTTTGACATTTTCAGGAGCATGTATCTCTATCATTTTATCATGGTGAAAGCAAGAAACCATCCAATGCTTAAGGATTAGTTGCTTAATGGATAGATTTTTCAACTGATATCATTTTTTATTTTGATCATATTTTTTTCTCTATTTATATGTGGTTGTTGACCCTTGTTGTGTGGAAGTTCTTGTGTCTAGATTAGCTCTCTATTTGCTTCACTTTCTCCACAGGGGTTTTTTTGTGAAGAGTTGTGAAATCACTTGGTTCTACATATTGTTCCTATCTTGAGTTTCTAAGCATATTGATATTGTCATTCATCATTGATTCTTGACAGTTGCAAGTGTCTTCTTCTTGCACTTTATTGAGGATCTTATTGTAGTTGTAATTGTTTCCTTTTTTGTCCCTCTCTTCAACTTATCCTTGACAACAACAAAGTTTGAAACTATTTGCCACTTTATCTAGGATGTTTGAATTTGAAATCAAGGGAAATGTAATATAATGAAATTTCATTTCATATCACCATATTCCAGTAATAACGTAATGTAATGAAGTGTCATATTCTACTGTAAAGTCATGATAATTATATGTGGGACTCATTTTTTTATGGATAGACCATTGGGGTCTTGTATTCGCAATATAATATTCAATAGATTTATTTGGTTGTTAGGACTATCTTCTAGAAACATTTCAATGTGTAGATCCGAGGTTAATGAAAAATGTTAATAGCCATCTATATTAAACTTCGGCGGGAAATGGATGATGGAAATTCCAAAGTTGTTGTGGTTGTTGGACAACTAAGAGGGGGGGGGGGGTGAATCAGTTGTTACCGTGCTTAAACAATTATGCTTATTTTAAACTCTTTACAAAGCACTCAATGACAATCACAATAATGCATGGAGGTAAGCAATAGAATATTCAACATCAATCACACACATGAAATATACATATACAGATATTTCCTAAGGAAACCCATAAAGGCAAAAAACTATTCTTCTTGATATGATAAGTAATCTTTATTTTTTGTACATTATCATTCTTATGAGCACCAACTCATTGTGAGGCTACCACCTCTGTTTTGCAAGCTGCAACTTGCTGAGAGCACCAACTCTTTGGTTTCTCTAACACCCACTAGAAGGAAGCACCAACTCCTTGGTTTATCTAGCACCCACTAGAAGGAAGCACCAACTCCCTAAGTGTTCCGGCACCAACTGGATGGAAGCACCAACTTCCAGTCACACGGGCACCGACCTGTATAACAGAGAACAATAGTTCTCCCTTGCACCACCCTTCCACTCTGGTTTTTTTGGCTGCAACCAGATGGAAGCTACATCTCCCTGTTTTCAAGAACCCACTTGAAACTCTAAGGACAACAGTCCTCCCTAGCACCTCCCTACCACTTTGAAATATAAATCTTTTATTTCTTGAATTTATCACAGTGATACATCATTTATCTATGGCTTACCAATCTCATCATTGTTCTGCTACACTTCTCTACTCTGCCTGCATCAATGTCTCTCTCCTCGCGTCTACTGCACTTTATGTTCTTCTCTCAGATATGAATTTATGTTCCTTGCTTCTTATGCGCTTTATGCTATGTGTCTTATTTCCATTATATGCACCATGCCTCTTCTGTGCGCTTCAGCTCCTGCACACTGTATGCTTCTACCCGCATGAAACACACTCAACAGCAGCGCCCATCTCTTATATGTTCTTCTTTTTTATATTCTTTGTGCACCAACTGCATTCTCTGCGCAATGCCTCTGCATGCTCTTTACAACGTCATTGTTCTTCCCTTTTTATGCATCTCTTCCTCATAATTGCATAGCTAAATCGCAGTGCACTTTCACTTCTCTGTTCTGCATACTTTTGACATGTCGAGTCCTCTGCCTGATCATCATGGCCACTCTTCGTCAACCCTGGTTGTTAGCTCCATGCGTTCATCATCATTGGGCGTTATGTTGAGATTCCTTAGATTTTCTAGCAATTGAGACTCTTCTTCTTCTCTGTCAGTTATAGCTAGTCAACTATGGCTTCTTTGGCTTCTAATCCCCTTCCTTCGCGTGACCACCGATGGTGACCAAGCGCTTATTCAAAAGGTGCTACCTGATTTATGTCCAGTGATCACTAGCTTCATTTCACGATATGACCTTGGGATATGAGCTTCATGTGACCATGATATTGCAGGCGCGTTCAAAGGCGTTTTGAGGGAAACCCGCTTTTCTCCCCGCAATTCACTACGAGCCTCCATGCGTTCTTTCTCCAAAATCGTGGTTTCAATTGCGTCTCGCTCATGAAAAATTAAGGCTCGAGCATGTTCTGGCCCCGCAATGGAGAACGACTATTGATCTCACGATCTTGACGGTGCTCCTGAAAAGACGGTTCAGATCTGTCCTCTCAAGTCTGCAGACCAGATCTCACCTTCCTACATCAACGGTTGTGATCAAATCGCAACCTTGCGTGTCAGGTGTTTGAACGTGAGCTAACACTGACTCTTCCAACTCCGGATTCTTGATTCAATGCTCTATGTTAGATTGACGGCTCACATCCCTTTGTGATCCAACGGTCCAGATCTTATCGAGACTTCATGTTTCACAAATTTGTGCTGCGAGTTGCCTCGATTCTCCCAACTCGTGAAACTCCGAGTTGGAGCCTAGAAACACTAGCTCTTTCCCTTCTCTTCAGCTAATGTGACTAATTTCAATGACCACATCCCTATTCGAAAATTCATTTCACGATTTCGCACATCGGATATTCAGCTACGAGTTGCCTCGATTCTCCCAACTCGCTATATCTGAAATGGAGCTTAGCAGTGCTATCTCCTTCCTCTATTCTCTCTCCATGTGACTTCTGGTTGTGACCGCTTGCTAATCAAAAGTGCGCGTCACGATCTCAGCGATCTCCGATGTGGAGCCCACTGACGTGCTAGCTCCTCCCTTAACCTTCATCAATGTGACCACTAACTGTGACCAGGGGCCAAGCAAGAGGGTGCTACGTGATTTCGCATATCGTGAACTCCTGCTATGAGTTGCCTCGAAACTCCCAACTCATGAAACTTTGAAATGCTTCATATCATATCAACGATCAATATCTCTCCCTCTGATCGACGGCTGTGATCAAATCATGATTTCGCATGTCGGTCATTTGGATGTGAGTCAACCCTGACTCTCCCGACTTCCGATTTTCCGAAACCTGCTCCAGATCAATGGCCCACGATCCTCGGTGATCCGACGGCCCGGATCATTTCACGAGTTCCTACAAATCTTACCTTTGACTTCTCAAGCTCATGAGTCAGCGAAATGTTGATCTCTCGCCATGTGTCCTCTGGATCCAACGACTCAGATCATTTCACAACTTCTCATTTCGTGAGTTCCTACAACTCTCACCTTTGACTTCTCCATCTCGCGAGTCAGCGAAATGATGATCTCTCGCCACGTGTCTTCTAGATCCAACGGCTCAAATCATTTCACAACTTCTCATTTCGTGAGTTCCTACAACTCTCACCTTTGACTTCTCCATCTCGCAAGTCAGCGAAATGATGATCTCTCGCCATGTGTCCTCTGGATCCAATGGTTCATATCTCATCGCGATTTTTCATTTCGCGGAGTTGGAGGATGCCTCTCGGCCATTTTCCTCTTCGCAGTTATACTGGATTCGACGGTTGTTGGTCCTCTGCACTCAGATCCAACAGATCAGATATGTACTTCTCCTATGTGCTTCCTCTGTTCATTGGACTCTGATCTGAAGGACATTGGGTATTCTGTATTGGTGATCCAATGGCCACTGTCGCTCCTCCTCCTGATCTTATGCATCCTCCTAACTTGGAATAATTTCTAAGTGTCAAAGATTCTGTGAGTCCTAATTACTTTGGGTCTCGTCTGCATTTCTAAGAACGCTATCTCTCCTGAGCTTTGGTAATGGAATTAACCTCAGCACTGGCACACACTTATTCTCTGCGTGCAACTCTGCACTATCTCTTCTGAGCTTCTCGAGCTTGCTCATCTGCGTCTTCCCAAAAGACTTTTGGTGCCCACCTGGCACGTTCTGCCTTTCTCATCTTCTGGTCTCTCGAGCTTTGGTTCGTTGTTGTTCTTTCCTGTAAACATGCCATCATCATTGATGTTCTTTCCATGCACACTCTTCATGTAAACCTGCCAACATCATTTTTTTTCTTTCCATCAATGACAAGCACACTCTTCTTGTAAACATGCCAACAATCTATGTTGTTCTTGCCATCAATGACAAGCACACTCTGCATGTAAACATGCCAACAATCTCCCACTTTGGAATTGATGGCAACCCTGAATGGCTGCACTATTCTGATTAGACCTCAAATTGTAGCATCCACACCTTTTCTCCCCCTTTGACATCAATGTCAAAGAAAACATGCTCCCCCTGAGTTGTTGTAGTATTTTTCGGAGGTATCAGATATTCAACCAACACATACTCCCCCTGACAGGATGGACTCTCTTAGGTTGATAATGGAGTTTAGTAAAGATGTCTGCAATTTGTTCTGTGGTTGGAATGTAATGAACTTGAACAATCTTATTGGTGACATGTTGTCTCGGAAAATGGTATTTTATGGGGATGTGCTTGGTCTTGGAATGAAATACTGGATTCTTGGACTTGTTCATCTTCAGCTTCAGGTGTGTCCTCTGTAGTATACTCAATATTTCTAATCTCTCTTACTGGGACTCCTTCATCAACCTTTTCTTGTCATAATTGAATGACTCCCCTTGTCACGCTTCTCTGATCTTCTACTACAACAACTTCATTTTTCTTCTATGATGCCTACAATCCAAGGCTTTTATCACCATATCCATCATAAGAGAAAACAAGAACAGTTGTAAACACTCTCATACCTCCTTTGATTCATCCATGAAGGTGTCTCTCATCTAAACTTACTTTGAGGTGTATGAGTAGCTTCTGGATGTCTTCCTTGATCTGATCTTCTAAATATTGCATTATTTCTTTCATTCTTTGAACCTGAGGAACCTGAGTCATACCTGCTTTCCCTTTTTACAGGTGAAGGACATGTGTTAGACTTCTTAGGAGTACTGATTTCTTTTTTGGTGTATCCAAGACTGGATTTGTCATTAGGTGATCTCTGACTATCCAAGATCTCATCCGAGATCATGGAACTATTCAAGGAACTTGATTTGGGTGTTTGACTTCTCAACCTTCTTTCTAAGATTCGCAACTTTTTCTTCCATATTATGACATGATTCTTCTTCTACTTCTTCCATTGGATAAATGCTAACAGAACATTCTTTTATTGTATCTGAGTCTTCTTCTTTGCTTGCAGGGGAGGATTCAATATCAACATTATTATCTATCCTTATCCTTTTACTCATACAAATAGACTTGTCCTTGTCCTCAGTCATGTTCTTGGAACATCCATTGTCTATATACCAGGGGTCTTTTTGTTTTTGAGTTGAAAGTACTAGACCACATTTTTCACTATATTTCCTTTTCCATGCGCTGGCATTTCTACTTAAGGGTCTTATCCTTGGATCTGCTTTGTAATTCTTCAGATGGAAGTTTGCAGCTTCGTGGCCAAAGTTATGACAGTTATAGAATTCAAGCCCATTGTTCAATAGGTCAAAGTGATTGTTGCAACCTTGTCTACTCATTGATTGTTTATTATTTCTTGACCTCCTCAGTTGCATGTCTCTAAACTTAATTTGACAAATTGCAATCTGTGGTTGTTTGTTACTTGGTTGTCTCATTCTTTGTTGTGGAAGATATTTATTCCTTGGGTGTCTTGATTGCTCATGTCTAAATCTTAAGGAACACTTTACAGCTTTGTGGCCAAAGTTAAAACAGTAGAAACAATATCCATAGAAAAAATCTTTGTACCTGGAAAATGGTTGTCTTCTTTGAACAGGTCCATTTCTTCCATGCTGATGATTTCCTTGAGTAGAGGGTGTATTATTTCTTTGTTCTACAGATTTATTTCTGGCACCTTTTTCTTTACTCCTCCTGGGCAGTTGATTGTCTTCCTTTGTTTCTGTAGGTTTGTTGTTATCATTAGTTGTAGATTTGATAAACTTGATGGGTTCTTTGTTGCTTGGTTGACCACTACTTGATCCCTCTTCATAACTCAAACCCGTTTTCAACTTTGAATTCCTTTGTTGATTCAGAATGGTGGCTAATCCTTCTGAGACTTTGATACTTGGCAGATTCTGATGATACAAGGCTTGAAACTTCTCTAACTCTTTCCTAGTTTTCACTACTTCTTCTTCCAGAACTTCACATCTTGCCTTCTTTTCTGATAATTGTTGTTTCAGAATGTCTTCGATTTTCTTTGCCTCTTATAATTCCACTTTTAGCAGGGAAAAGTCTTCATTAGGTTTTTTACTTCCTTTCTCGAACTATATCAGCAATTGTTTTTGCTTTCTCTTCTTAAATCTGAGTCTGTCAATCTCTTACAAAGCGTTGATCAGCTCTTCTTCCAAGTCAACCATAGCTTCTTCATCATCAACATCACTTCAAGTGCTTTTATTATCATGATAATCCTCTTTGGCCATAAACACAAATTCGTTAACCTTAACTTCACAGGAAGAGTCACTATATGTGTCTTCTGAAGAGTCATCATTGTTTACACATAAACTTTTCTTTTTACCAAATCTCTTTGATTTGTACTTCTCTTCTCCTTCAGAGTTCTGGTCCTTCTGCTTGTGTGGACACTTAGATGCAAAGTGACCTATCTTTCCACAGTTAAAACATTTTAAGGGCAACTTGCCTTGGTACTTTCATGATCCTTTCTTTAGTCTTCTCGCAAATTTTGCTTCAATTTCATCAGGCTCAGAATCCTCATTCTTGTCTACTTTAAATGATGCTTCTCTAATGGTCGATTTATCTTTACTAATCCTCATTTCATAAGCAGTTAGAGTTCCTAGGAGTTGATCAATAGTCAGAGTCTTAAGATCATTCCGTTCGTCTATTGCAGAAACTTTTGGATTGAATCTATCAGGCAGAGATCTTAAGATCTTCTGAACTAATAATACGTCTTCAATCTTCTCACCAAGACCTTTCATGGAATTCACAAGCTCCTCAACTCATAAGAAAAATTTATTAATTGTATCATCCTCATTCATCTTTAGTTGTTCAAACTATAATCTGTAGGTTTGAAGCTTGGCATCCTTTACCTTCTCATTACCTTCATAACTGCTAATGAGTTTGTCCCACATTGCTTTGGCAAATTCTAAATGCATAACTTTTACAAATTTTCCTTATGCAAGCCCACTTAGAATAGCATTCATAGCCTTAGCGTTGAAGTTGAATTCTAGTTTGTCATCCTTAGAAGTTAGTACAATCGGCTTTACATAACTAGTCTCTACCACATCCCAAACATCTGCACCTAAATCCATTACGTAGGTTCTCATCCTGACTTTCCAGAAGCCAAAGTTTGTTCCATTGAACAAGGGGGACTTATTGGTTGAAGTTACTCCATGGATATTCATGTTTAAGCTCTAGGATCTACCCTTAAATAATGGAACTTGCTCTGATACCAATTGTTGGACAACTGAGAGGGGGGGGTAAATCAGTTGTTACCGTGCTTAAACAATTATGCTTATTTTAAACTCTTTACAAATCACTCAATGACAATCACAGTAATGCAAGGAGGTAAGCAATAGAATATTCAACATCAATCACACACCTGAAATATATAGAGATATATATTTCCTGAGGAAACCCATAAAGGGAAAAACCTCTTCTTCTTGATATGATAAGTAATCTTTCTTTTCTGTACATTATCATTCTTATGAGAACCAACTCATTGTGAGGCTACCACCTCTGTTTTGCAAGCTGCAACTTGCTGAGGGAACCAACTCTCTGGTTTCTCTAGAACCCACTAGAAGGAAGCACCAACTCCCTGGTTTCTCTAGCACCCACTAGAAGGAAGCACCAACTCCCTAAGTGTTCCAGCACCAACTGGATGGAAGCACCAACTTCTAGTCATATAGGCATCGACATGTATAACAGATAACAATAGTTCTCCCTTGCACCACCCTGCCACCCTGGTTTTTCTAGCTGCAACCAGATGGAATCTACAACTCCCTGTGTTCAAGCACCCACTTGAAACTTTGAGGACAACAGTCCTCCCTACCACCTCCCTACCACCCTGAAATATAAATCTTTGCTTTCTTGAATTTATCACAGTGATACAACATTTATATATGGCTTACCAGTCTCATCATTGTTCTGCTACACTGATATGCTCTGCCTGCATCAATGTGTCTCTCCTCACATCTGTTGCGCTTTCTGTTCTTCTCTCATATATGCATTTATGTTCCTTGATTATTTTGCGCTTTATGCTCTGTGTCTTCTTTCCATTCTATGCACCACTCCTCTTCTTTGTGCTTCATCTCATGCACACCGCATGCTTCTACCCGCATGAAATGCACTCAACAGCAGCACCCATCTCTTCTTTGTTCTGCATTTTTATATTCTTTGTGCACCAACTGCATTCTCTACGCAATGCCTCTACATGCTCTTTACAGCGTCATTGTTCTACCCTTATTATGCATCTCTTCCTCATAACTGGATAGCTAATTCGTAGTGCACTTTCACTTCTCTGTTCTTCATATTTTTTTCATGTTGAGTCCTCTGCCTGATCATCATGGCAACTCTTCGTCATCCCCGGTGGTTAGCTCCATGCGTTCATCATCACTGGGCGTTATGCTGAGATTCCTTATCTTCTTTGGAAATCGATACTCTTCATCTTCTCTGTCAGTTATAGCCAGTCAACTATGGCTTCTTTGGCTTCTAAGCCCCTTCCTTCACATGACCACCGGCGGTGACCAAGCACTTATTCAAAAGGGGCTACCCGATTTCTGTCTAGTGATCGCTGGCTTCGTTTCACGATATGACCTTGGTTTATGAGCTTCATGTGACCATGAGATTGTGAGCGTGTCCAAAGGTGCTTTGAGGGAAACCCACTTTTCTCCCCACAATTCACTATGATCCTCCACGCGTCCTTTCTCCAAAACCATGGTTTCAATTGCGCCCCGCTCATGAAAAATTAAGGCCCGAGCATGTTTTGGCCCCGCATTGGAGCACGGCCATCAATCTCACGATATTGACGGTGCTTTTGAATGGATAGTTCAGATCTGTCCTCACAAGTCTACGGATCATATCTCACCTTCCTACATCAACGGTTGTGATCAAATCGCGACCTCGCGTGTCGGGTGTTTAAACGTGAGCCAACCTTGACTCTTCCAACTCCTGATTCTCGATTCAGCGCTCTCTGTCAGATCGACAGCTCACATCCCTCTATGATCCAATGGTCCAGATATTATCGGGACTTCGCATTTTGCAAATTTGTGTTGTGAGTTGCCTCAATTCTCCCAACTCGCAAAAATCCAAGGTGGAGCCTAACAACGCTAGCTCCTTCCCTTCTCTTCAGCTAATGTGACCAATGGCTATGACCACAGCCCTATTCGAAAAGGCATTTCATGATTTTTCACATTGGATATTCAGCTGTGAGTTGCCTCGATTCTCCCAACTCGTGATATCCCAAATGGAGCTTAGCAATGCTAGCTCCTTCCTCTATTCTCTCTCCATGTGACTGTTGGTTGTGACTGCTTGCTAATCAAAAGGGCGCATCGCGATCTCAGAGATATCTGATGTGGATCCCACTAATGTGCTAGCTCCTCCCTTAACCTTCATCAATGTGACCACCAGTTGTGACCAGGGGCCAAGCAAGAGGGTGCTTCATGATTTCGCATATCGCGAACTCCTACTGTGAGTTTCCTCGAAACTCCCAACTCATGAAACTCCAAAATTCTTCATATCAGATCAACGGTCAAGATCTCTCCCTCTAATAGATAGTTGCGATCAAATCGTTATTTCATGTGTCGCGCATTTGGATGTGAGTCAACCTTGACTCTCCCGACTTTCGATTTTCTGAAACTTGCTCCAGATCAACGGCCCATGATCCTCGGTGATCCGACAGCCCAGATCATTTTGCAACTTCGCATTTCACGAGTTCCTACAACTCTCACCTTTTACTTCTCTAGCTCGTGAATCAGGGAAATGTTGATCTCTCGCCACATGTCCTCTATATCCAACGGTTCATATATCATCGCGATTTCACATTTTGCGGAGTTAGAGGATGGATCTCGGCCATTATCCTCTTCGAAGTTATACTGGATATGAAGGTTGTTAGTCCTCGGCGCTTAGATCCAATGGATCAGATATCTACTTCTCCTATGTGCTTCCTATGGTCACTGGGCTCTGATCTAACGGACATCGGGTATTCAGGATTGGTGATCCAACAGCCATTGTCACTCCTCCTCCTGAGCTTACGCATCCTCTCAAATTGGAATAATTTCTAAGTTTCAAAGGTTTTGTGAGTCCCGGTGACTTTGGGTCTCATCTACGTTTCTAAGAACGTTATCTCTCCTTAGATTTGGTAATGGAATTAACCTCGGCCCTGGCACATAGTAGCGCTCTGCGTGCAACTCTGCACTATCTCTTCTGAGATTCTCGAGATTGGTCATCTACATCTTCCCAAAATACTTTAGGTGCCCACCTGGCACATTTTTCCTTTCTCATCTTCTAGTCTCTCGAGCTTTAGTTCATTGTTGTTCTTACCTGTAAACATGCCATCGTCGTTGTTGTTCTTTCCATGAACACTCTTCCTATAAACCTGCCAACATCATTGTTGTTCTTTCCATCAATGACAAGCACACTCTGCTTGTAAACATGCAAACAATCTTTGTTGTTCTTTCCATCAATGAAAAGCACACTCTGCCTATAAACATGCCAATGGTGGTTCCTCATTTCCATTAGAATCTAATTATAGGTGGTGATTTAAATCACATGGAAATTCATATCTTATCTTGGAAATGAAGAAAACAACAAACTTATATGTCAGCATAATGAAATCAAACACAAGAAATCAACATGAACTCAAAATATTTACACTGGAAATCCAAATGGAAAAACCAGCTTCAAATGGGGCTCAACCTTTTTATCCTGCCAATCTTTGGTTACAATATAGTCGATGCTCTGTGTGCATCCTCCTCTCCTTGGCCAAAATACCCATTGAGAATGAGATTAAAGGAGGAAATGGGGAAATTTGTGGGGTAGGGGGAAGGCCAACAACCATACCCCTTCACTTCTCATTCCTCAGTCTTCTCTCCTAATTCAATTTTCTTATTATATTTAATTCTATATTTTCCTCTCACATTCTCATTTTTGTATTATTCAAATTTCACATTTACATTGCTTACATCATTTTTTGAACTTCATGAATTGTTGGTTCAATTTTTTCGGTACTAAGTCTTACACTCATTCATTGGTTCAGATCCACTTTGGATCACACCTCCCCACTGAGATGATTTTTGGTCTCCAAAAGCTTGAAATAAACCATTATGGATCAATGTGCCTTTTGTCTACTTCTTTGGAACATGGCTCTGACTCTAGCTCCTGGAAATAGGTTTGACTTTGGCTCTGGCTCTATCTCATGGCTCTAGATACTAGCTCTAGTCCCTGGCTATGGCTCTAGCTCTGGTTCTAGTTTGCTTGTTCCTGCAACAAAAGTTTGCACACTAACTCTTAACTCTACATTCTCCAAATCTGAACTTTGGACTCAACACTCATTCCCATCTCTCTCTTTGTCTTGTAGATGGCCCATATCGATGGTCATGAAGCCAAGTTGAATTTTGATAATCTTTTTTAGTGTGACCCCAACACACTACCACAAATCATCAAGTGACATTTGGTTACATTCCTTTGTTAGGATCAATTACTTCCCGCAATGGAAACAACCCTATGGTGCTTGCACATGCCTGCAAGAACATGATGGATTTATCTAGAACTCCTCCAAAGGTCATTAACCTAGATATGGATCTATCCCCGACTACTGGATCTGGTGTCTGGCTATGGCTCTAGCCCTTGTTCCAAATTTCTTGTTCCCACAACAAAAGTCTTCTCACTGACTCTCAGTTATGTAATCTCCAAATCCAAACTCTTGACTCAACACTCATTCCCATCTCTATCTCTCTATCTTGGAGACGGTCCATCTCAGTTGTCATGAAGCTAAGTAGAATGTTGGTCTTATTATTTAGTGTGACCCCAACACACTTCCATCATGCAACAACTCATCAAGGGAAGGGTGTTTGAATTCATCTGCTAGGATCAATTTCTTCCCACCATGGAAATAACCCTTTGGTTCCTACACATGCTAACAAGCACATCATGGAGTTCTCAAGAACTCCTCCAAAGTTCAATAACCTCAGTGCACCAATATTTGGCACATCTTCAAGAACAAATTCTTCTGATGCAATATCGAAAACAACCATTGGAATGTGATTGAATGTGATTGCCCTTGTAATCAATATGTTTTCCATCTTGTTGGTGGTGTAGACCTTATGTGTTTCTATCTCTTCTTGGACAACTTTTGTCTCTTGGATTAGAGATGCATGAAACTCTTCATCTTCCACAATCTTCACTCTCCACACTCTTCTCTCCATTGTGTGGTTTTTGGGGTGAAGCTTTGGATGAAGTCGAAAACAATTTTCTTCCTAATGTCCACTCAACTTGCAGTGGTGGTAAAAGTTCTTGGTGTTGTGGTATGGACTACTTGAGATGGTCATTTTCTTCTTCTTCTTCTAAGTTTGTTGTTGTATAAGAAAAAATTTCTTGTCCTTCATCTTCTGAAAACAATCAGACATGTGGCATGTAGCTTGCTTCTCTGAGTAATTTGCCTCATAAATGGCCTTTATTTCCAAAACATGAGCATGCCTCTGTGTACCAACAATTGGCAATGTTATAGCCTCTATTGTTGTAGTAGTGACAAACAAGGAATGTCTTGTTAGATGTAGATCACGTGATATTCCTCTTCTTGCCTTGGTTGATCTTATCATTGCTTTCTCTAAGTACAAGTGTAGGTTGATTCTGTGATCTCTTCTCATCGTTTCCCTCCTTCAATCCACCAAAGGAAGGTTGAGGTGGTTGTGGTCTACCAACTTCACTTACCATTGCTACTCCTTCTCTTGATGAGTAGGCCAACTCCATCATGTCTTTGGCCTTTACAAAATGGTCTTCATGGTCATGATATTTCCACTTCTTCCATCAAATCCTAGGCCTTCATGCTTGACCCATGGTGTGGCTAAAATGTGGATCAAGATGCCTTGTATCCTATTTCCTATCCCTTGTCCATCATAAACCATTTGCCTTAGTAGCTTGGATCCAATGCCTCTGGTATGCTTCTCAAATTCACCAAAATTCTCATGAGAGAAATCCAAGGAAGTTGAGTTTAGAAAATTGGTCTTCATCATGGTGCTAGCTTCAGCAGTGGCAATGGAGAGTGGCCCTGCTTCTTGGTGCTCTTGGACAATTTCTTAGAGCCTTGCCAAGGCCTCTTCCTTTTCTACCAACTCTTGTTGCAGTTGTTCCAACATCTGAGTGAGGCTATATTCTTGCCAATTATCCAATTGGATGACCTTCTCACCAAGGTGTACAAGTTGTGTTATGTGCTTGTCCCAATATGTCATGACCATTGTGAGGGTGTCCTGGTGTTCTTCAAACTTCTTTTTTAGCAATGGGAACATTTTTTCAGAGATATCAAGGTGATTATCCATCTTTGCTAGCCTTTTATTGAACATCTAAACCTACTTTTTCAAGTGTTCATTATCTTCTCGAAGTTAAGCATTGTTGGTGTTACACATTATTTTGGTCACCTCGGTGATCACCTGACAACATGTGTTCATGTTCCCTAAAAATATTAAAAGAGACTTTCTCCATGACAAAAGTGATTTTCTATCCTCTGCCAAAAACCATATGAAGGAAGGTTGTTGCACCCTGCTATATGCATGGGGTGTGACGATGTCTGATCGCCGCACTCTGCACTATACCTAGACTATGACGTCGTCGCATGTTGCTCGTGCATAGGATGTGACGATGCTTAAAGCTTGGGAAAAGTCAAATTTCACAAATGTTCTAGAAGATGAGGTGGCCTCTGATCGGTTTGGATCTTACTCGCTTCTCTGATTTAGTGGGATCATCCTAATATCCTCATCCATATCTATTTCACACTGTATAAGGAGGGATATCTCATGGAAAAGGCGAAGGTTGAATAGGCTAAGAATTGTATGAAGAGTTCTACTTCAGATTATGTTTGAGAGCTTTGCTTTAGTTCTTCAAGTCGGATTGTGGATCTTCTTCATTCAAGGCATTGGAGCAAAGGTGTGTGTGTTGGAGCAAAGAGACATCAAAAGGGGACCCTGCAACATCAAGTTGTGGGTTGTATTCTCCACTTTCTATTCACTTAATACAATAATGAATTTATTCCCTATATAAGCATCTTGTCTTTTATTGTATAATTCCCTGATCATATACATAGAATTCATTAGAATACATGTATCTTTGTTTTCCCTCTTTGGTGGTTTGTAATTCTTAGAAAAGATTACTATTCTGCAAACTCAAGGAAGGAGATACAAGACGACATTAGCGAGGACAAGCATCATTTAAAAGGTATGTCACTTTTAACTCATTAAACTAGTTCACATGATGATGAAGTTTAAGACAAAGTGTGCATTTTGTTCTGTTTTGTTCTAGTTTCCAGTGGGATCTAGGGAGATCTGTTTATGTTTGCATTTACCGATTAATCCAATAATTGTTGGCTCATAGGTCATGTTGATTTTTCATTAGATAGGTTAAGAATGAAGTTTATTTCATTTTAGCATTTCACTTAACCATAAACAATAATGTTGCAGCAACCAAGATCACAAGAAGAAACACCATGCACAAGAACATAAGAAGTATCCTGAGAAACCCTTCTCAACAAGGGAAGAAAACCCAGCAAAATCCTTTGTTATATTCTTCAAGAGAAAGACCTCCACCAAGATAAACCTTAGCACACAAGAGGGTGCTTCAAACCCTAGAAGACTAGTACCCAAGAGAGGTGCGCACCTTTTCCCAAGTACAAGTGTTTGCTAAAATTTCCAAACTCACAAGGAAGATATGATTCCACAATGGGGAATCATTCCTTACTTATATTAGACTTGTCCAATCAACAAAGACGTCTATTGGCTCAACAGGGCCGACCTCTCTAAGTCACTATATAATTTTTTATTATTATTATTATTATTATTATTATTATTATTATTAATTATCTTTTACATTTATTATTAAACATATTAAGGTGGGGCCGACCAGTACCCTTTACATAACAATTAGGGTTACAGGTAGGTCTGACTCTTGAACAGTATATAGCAAAGGATCTGATACACCCACTAGTTCTCATCCACTAGGGGCACATCCATAGGGATGGAATATCTCTGATTCACTTCATTACATAGAAGAACCAGGTCTTCACACGTTCACCTGTGCTCGTCCACATGCACGTACACTATACAAAGTTGATTTCCCACTACCACCAACAGGAGAATCATCTGGAGTCTTCTCGTCAACTTTGTTGCTCAAAGGAGGCTAATACATCATCTTCATTTATGTTCTCAAGACAATGCACCTATCACTTTGGGATTTCACACGTTCACCTTGTGCTTAGCCACAGACACGTACTAACTCAACGGATTGATTTTCCACTGGATAATCATCTAGATTTATTCTCAACTCTCTGAATGGAGAAGGTCATCTCTACGTTCCCATATATGTCCTAGACAGGAACCATGTACCCTTCTTAGGGGCTTTCTCTCAGGTTTGTAAGCTAAGAGAAAGACTTCACATAGTTGCAATGATCCACACCTCACAGGTTTGTAAGCTAGAGAATGTCTCACATAGTTGCATTCATCAACAGGTCATCCAACTTTTCTTTGCATTATTTACTCATGTTGAGGTCTGCAATCCTTTATTCAAAGTTTTGGAAACAGTCTTGATTGAGGACTCAACTTCTCTAATACCATCTGATCCTTAAACGAGGGACTTATGGCCCACTCACTTCACCAACAAGGATCCTCTATGGAGTTCAAATTATTATCTCTATCTATGTCTTGTACATGGTGTTATGCCTTCAGAAAGGCCACTAGGCCTCTATCCTCTGTCATGTTCTCAGGATTTTACATAGATCTTTGTCTGCACAAAAGCCACTAGGCCTCTACTCCTCGGCCTTGTACAAGTATCTCTATACTTTTGAATGGATATAGAATTAGGTTATTGATGGAAGTTTGTGTGCAACTCTAACTGTCTTCCTTATGGATTATAGCTTTTGCTCCCATGGTGCCTCTACTCCATAATAATTATCATGTTTCTTTCTCTATATAGCATGTTGTTCAATGGCATGTAACCCTTATTAAATCAGTTACTAGTCCCATGTTTGTTATTGCAATTCTCCTCCAAGGAAAGTGTCTAGAACTCATTTTACAAGTACCAATGGGTTCTCATTTCCATGCTTCTAGCTGCAATTGTTATTCAAACCAACCATAAGTTCTATGATGGTGGACTCTATCTTTGACAAAAATGCATCTCACAAATTTGTAATACCATGAATTGGATAGTGGGTTGGCTTGGGAATCATAGTAGAAAATGACCAACAAAATTGTGGCTCATCAAGTAAAAGGAAGTCGACCAACAATCAACATCTTGGCTAGCCAAAAAGTAAGTCGACAAGCAAGTGAGTGAGTTGACTAGAAAAAAAAAAAGTAAGCCAGCCAAATCAAAGAAAGGTTGATCTGCTTTGTGTGGGGTCACCCAACCATAAGGTAAGTTAAACAAACTTAGTGAAAGTCGACTAGCTGAGGGGAAAACTGACCAAGCTTGTAATGTGAGTTGACCAGGAAAGTGCAAGACATCCAATTGAAGGGAAAAAATTTCAACTGTGTAAATTCATCCCAGAGATGTAAGAATCATCCAAGTTGAATATTTGGGCACCCAAAAAAGTTGCATACGAACTGTACGACCATGTAAGTCCTCCCATGTTATCAACACTTGTTTCTTAATTCATCAGCCTTTCCAGGCAATAAATAACTCATCCAGGGAGATATGAAGTCAATTATGAAAGAAATGAATTAGACCAACAATGATATTAGCCATCTACTAA
>ML789903.1:1016610-1033253 GCA_009831015.1 Picea engelmannii | reverse complement strand
TAAGAAATTATATGGCATCCATTTCCCTTAATGCAACTAACTATCTACACAACAATCACTTGTATATTACACCAACATAGTCAATATCCATGAATTCATTCATTAATATGGGTGAAAGGTGATGATATATCCAAAACTAGTCATGGGAAGAATGGCAAAGTTAAAAGCATGCATTTTGTATGAATCCATGCATGTGTACTTTAGTTATACATTCACTTTATCAAGACAAGGATAAGTATCAAGTAAAAAGGACACGTATTAAGGGAAACTTCCCATGTTGCCAAGTGGCAAAAAAAACTCAAACATGTATTTTTCTTTCACGTCCCCTAATCATAGCCTCCTTATGCCCCTAGCATGTCTTTACTAAGTGCACTCTTCTATTATATTATCATTTTAATATAATTAGTCACATGACTTAGTATGTCATCTTAATATAATAACTCGATGGCTTAGTAAGTTCAAGACTCTACCATTCTCTAGTCATGGCTCGGCCTTTTGCTTTGCATTAGGAATATATATATAATACATCTATAATATTTAGATCACAAAATCATTATGACTCAACCCACATGGCTTGAAACCAATTGAAATAACCACATCATTCCATATATATAGAATTTGACTTAGTATATTTCAAGGGTCAAAATAGTGTATTGCTATTTTTTGTTGTATACTTCCACAACATGGAAGATTGTATAAAGGTCATGGAAGAAGGACCATGGTTCTATGGAAGAGTTAGCATCCTCTTCCAACCATGGTTCTTGAAATTCAACATGGATACAATGTTAATCTCAACAACCCTAGTTTGGGCGAGATTGTCGAACCTCCCCATCCACTTATGGATTAATTTGAGGATTGTAAAAAAGATTAGAAATTCCTTGGGAAATGTCTTAAGATTGATCAAAGCTATAACTTGAAGGGAATTATCATATGTGCCAAATTTTTGTGGAGCTTGATCTGAGCAAAGGTACACTTGACCAATTCATCATAGAATGCATTGGTTCTCAATGGACCCAAGAATTAGACTATGAGAATATGTGTTTCAAATGTAGATTTTATTTAGAGACATACCATTTGAAGTAAGCCTACCAAAAAGCTAAGTTCTCTTAGGGGAAATGGGGAAAACAACAAACCCAAAGGCTAAAAAAAACCCCAAGGTGTTTCCCCAAAGAAGAAGATGGAACGAACAAAGCATAAAGCATCAATGAATGTCCATATCCCTCCATCCAAGGCAATTAGTACTGAGGATATAGATCCAGCCATGGCAAAGGATCCAATCCCTCCTTTTCATATTATCATATATATATTTAGAAAAAAAAAAAACATTGGATGGAGAGGCAACACAAATAAGACAATTTGAAGAAAAAAAGGGAACCAACCCCTTCAACCAATCTAGAGGATGCATTTTAGTTGGAATTACTAGAGCCTCCTTTAGATTCATATCATACAGTTGAATGGAAAGAAATCAAAAGGAGGAAATCTTATCAACATTCATGATCCACATTTAGGAGAAGTAGAAGTATGTTTCATATCATTCGAAGTTTTTATATAACCATATAGTAAATATGCCCTAGGATAATCATGGGTTGCAATTAGATATTCAAATCCTCAAGGATGATTTTCAAATCACCCCTAATGCTCTTTGGAGAAAATACCTACACTCCCACCCACCCCCATAAACACCCAACATGATCTAAGATAACAACCTTTTTATGTCTAGTAGCAAAGGGTACAGTCTTATCCCAAGATAATTCAAAAAAGAGAGGCTTACAAGACCCCAATATTTGTATTGGATGTCTAATTGCAAAAGAAATTAACTTTTGTATCTTCTTTAAATATCTTATAGCTCTAGAGGTGTGGTCAAAATGGCCTAGCAACTTCAGATTAATCCCTCTATTTTAGGAATCAACAAAAAATACCCTAAGAAGGTGACCAAATAAGTTATGGATGTTAAAATATCTCAACTCTTTCTAGAGTGGTAGCCATTATTTCATTCTTTAGGGGCTATGGTCAACAAGAAATAAGAGGATCTTGGAATCAATATTTCTTATCTAGATCAAATATGGGTAAGGATAACCAAATCTATCCATGAATCCTAGTGCCCACAAGGAGCAAATCCCCTCAAAAAAGATAGCTTTCCTCCCACCTTGAGTCAAGTATCCTTCCAAGCAAAAAAGGTCATAGTTTACCATTAAGAGACATGTCTTAGAGGCTAGGCTGGGCCAAAAGCCACCCTAGAATTCACCAAGATCAAGGAGCTACAAGCTCAATGTTGATGGAGCATCTACACGTTATCCTAGAGAAGCCCTAGAGAAGCATGTAATAGAGGGATAATTTGAAACCAAGAAAGCATCATCAAAATTATTTATTCAAATGCATTGAGTTACCATGAAACAATCAAGGAGAGATGATTACTATGATCAAAGACATGAAATTAAGTACATCCTGGAACCTACATAAATTATGTCCCAAAATTAATAACCATCAATAATATAAAAGCAATGAGTCGAGATTGTTCATCGAGGATAATGGTAGATAGGCTCTCTAATTATCGAAGAACCTTAACTTTTATTTTTACGTTCATGCAACTTGGTGGTTCATTAGCTTACAAACTAATCCATAGACCATAAACAAAGTTTAGTTCAATTTGAACTAGCCTACAATTGAGAGAACATGAAGGATGGAAACTAGAAATAACCCATTAGCTTACAAACTAATCCATAGACCATAAACAAAGTTTAGTTCAATTTGAGCTAGCCTACCATTGAGAAAACATGAAGGATGGGAACTAGAAATGACAAAGGTCACGAATCTGATCCAATCCCATCCATGAATAAATGTTTAGTACTTAGAGTGAGAAGAAAGATAATTTCTACCTTCATTAGACTTCCCCACGACATGGTAGCAAAAAGACTATGCACTTAAAAAGTAAGATGGAGACCTACGCTCTAACTCCCCCACACAGGTGGAAAGAAAAAGTTGTAAGCATCCTTAATTGAGCAATTCTACAGGGAGTTGAAATATCCAGAAGATAAAAGGAACACCCATTTATAAACTATGGAGAAAAGCACTTTATCTGGCTCATAGAATGTGAGAGGGAAATGGAATCGTATAGGAGCAAATGGGATCCAAAGGTTTTTGTTGAACCAATGAATTGAAAACAAATTCTAAGACAAATACAAGGAGATATTAATCTACTCAAATCTAAACTATTTCTTAAAGTAACGATTCAAAGCCCAAGGCCTCGGAGTGGGAGGAGAAGGAAATCGAAATGAATCATATGGGTTCAATCTCTCTCCTATGTTTCTTCCTATATCAAGAGATCGATGTTATCTCATGTCTTGTTTGTTTTTTAATGATAAATCTCATGGGAGAGCTATGAAATTCATTTGTAGACATTATTATTATAATATGAAATTCATTTGTAAACATCATTATAATTTTGGTTTGTATCATAACTTGGAATATGTACAACCAACCACACTATTTAAATGTTTAAGTTTGAATTTTTTTATAATTTTATTATAATATAATATGAAATTTATTTGTAAACATCATTATAATATGAAATTTATTTGTAAACATCATTATAATTTTGGTTTGTATAATAACTTGGAATATGTAAAACCAATCACACTATTGAAATGTTTAGGTTTGAATTTTTTTATAATTTTAATGTATGTATAATTCAAAATTTTGTGTATATTTTGTTATTTTCCCACTTCATAAATATTATATAAAAAAATCTTTTAAAATATATTTTATTTGATAAACATTTTGGACAAAAATCTCTTAAAATATATTTTGTTATAATAATCTTTTTCAATTCATTTGTTATTTTTAAGAAAAAAAAATGCTTTACATTTAATATAATAGTCTAATAGTCCATGGGACTTTTATAACGGAGTATTATAGTATTATTTGGCTTTTACAGATTACATGTCTTGTTGACCATGACATTATCCTTTGCATGTTTTTCTCCAAAAAAAAATAATAATAACATACATTATATTTATTTTTTATTATATATATATATATATATGCACTCTTTCTGGAAGAAAGAAGTGTATATATGTATGTCTCCTTTAGGCAAGGTGCATATGAATTCTAGAAATCGAAAAAAAATAATAATAATAAATGTTTTATAATTGCACATTATTGAACGAGATTTGTGAGATTCGTACACCTTTGTAACCCTAAATTATGTTACCAATGAAATTAACCAACTTTTAAGAAGAGCATTGATTGAGTTCAAATGTTGGAGAAGGGGTACTCACCATTATAAGCATCCTTATGTTGGAGCATTTAATAGAGATCTTCTCTGGATTTTTATGACCATTTCCTTTTATTCAGAGTTCCTCTCATTATGAACTTTGTGTTCTTGTTTAGAGTTGGGACCTAAATCACTGAGATTTTCCCATTCACACATAACAAGAAGTCTGAGTAGGAGTTACAGTCCTTAAGTGATCTATATTGGAGGAACCCGAATTCTGGCGATGAAGGTGCCGACAACAAATTTGTGTATTATATTGTTGTTATATTTTGATTCAATATAAAGATCTCGACCTCCCCCCCGACACCCCAACAATCGATGTGTAATTTGTTGTGTTCATCATGGTTGATCACATGATTTAGGGAGGAATTGGTTACCTGATATCAATTAAGATTAGTTAGTTATAGGTAGTTATTTACTTTGTCATATGTTTATCACTCTTGATTTCTATACATGATCATTTGAGGAAGGTTGTGTTTCTTATTGTGTGAAGATTTGAAGACAGATTTGGACCATTTTTTGTATTCATGACTCTCCCATGGTTACTTTATGAAATACAACAAAAGATATTAGTCATCTAACCATATATATTCTTCTTCGTACATTCTCATTTACATTGATATACATAAGTAATTTGAAAACTTAATTTCAATAATTTTTTTATATTCATCATATAACTTAACCTTAGTCCTAAAGGTTATAACCCTAGTCCTAAAGGGATCATTCCTTATCACACCAACCTTTTGGAATATCATGCTTTGTAAAAAAAAAAAATTATCATCTAACAAGTGGATTCCCTTCATATAATGTTTAGATATCATAAAAAAAAATATTGATTACCTTTTTTTATTTTAACATGATTGTGGCTTAAATTTGTTGTTATTGAATATTTATTTTCATTGAAATATTATTCTTTATTTTAAAATTCCTATATTTTAAGAAAAGATAAGTTGTACTTTTACATGCCTTATCACACCAACTTTTTGGAATATCATTCTTTGTAAAAGCAATTTGATATTCCCTTCATATAATGTTTAGATATCATAAAGAAGATGTTGATTACCTTTTTTATTTTTAACATGGTGTGGCTTAAATTTATTGTTATTGAATATTTATTTTTATTGAGATATTATTCTTTATTTAAATATTCTTATATTTTTATTGAGATATTATTCTTTATTTAAATATTCTTATATTTTAAGAAGAGATACGTTCTACTTGAACAAAAATATTAAACATCTTCCAATTCAATTATGTATGATATTTCTTCATACTTCAATATCTTATTATTATTATTTAAATAAAGAGGTTATTATTATTATTCATACTTCATTATCTTATTACTATTATTTATATAAAGAGGTTATTATTATTATTTAGATAAAGAGGAATTGATATATGAATCATGTCAACTTTTACTTGCTTTTGATGTCAAATCTGTATGATATTTCTTGATACTTCATTATTTAGATAAAGAGGAAGTGATATGTGGATATGTCAATTTTTACTTTTTTTTTATGTCAAATCTTTGTTAGTTTAGCGTTGAGATTTTGTTCAAAATATATATTTATTATGGTGTATTATTAACTTTCTTTTCATCTTAAATGTTAAAAGAGACTATTTTTCCAATAAATATTTGGATAAGTTTGATTTTATATATTTATGATGAGTTTTTATCCAACCCATTTTCACACCAAATTTTAATATATTTATTTCACTTTTTTAATATTTTAGATACTTTATATATATATATATATATATATATATATATATATATTTTATAAAATTCTATTGAACAATTTCACTTTCTTGTAAACATCAATATTTAATTTAATTTAATTATATATATCTCATTTTACATGTTTATTAATCAAGCTAGAGAAAATTTATTGTAGCAAGGCACCCTTCATCACCTCCTACGAGGAATTCCATGTCAATGCATGTGAGGCACCTACTCCATAGTTGATGTGCATTACGCAAGGGTGGCATTGGTGGGATCGGGAGGATTTCAAAGAACTGGATGAGTAGCAATGGCGGTTCCTGAAAATGGTGAGGAAGAACTACACCATCTAGAGTTGTTCTTTTTTGTTATGAGTATGCTAATGAAAAAGCTTGAATAAATTATATCAAAGATGGATCGACATCCGACCCGACTTGGTTCCCCACCAGCGATCAAAATTCAACACGTCACAGCCCATCAAAGGGGGTCCAGCACGTCCTAGAAGGGTTATTAAATAATTCCACATCAAAAAAAAAATCAATTTCAATTTTTGAAAATTATTCCGGAAATGTTAAAAAAACCTAAAATTTCCTAGGAAGGGTAATATTTTAAATTGCCCGTCATTAAAATTTGTCAGCAAGGTTACCAATTAACATTGAAGTTTGAACAAGTTCCCTTCGAGAATCGATATTTGAATCTCCTTACCATAACTCGGAGCCTAGAGGTTGGTCGTCGGTCGGCCCGTTGGAAGTTGGAAATTGGAAGTTGGAGCAATGGAGCAGGGAGGGGAATTAATTGCATTTGTTGAGTTAAGTGATATAATTAATGTGTTCTCCAATCACGATACAAAACCATTTTTCCTCTTCAAATTGCTTGAATCTCCCATTTCCATTACTTTTTCTTAGTCTCTGGTCTTGTTTCATAATTTCCAATTGCAACCATTTCCCCCAGATTCACGCCATTGCTTAGAAGTTATAATTTTTTTTTAGATTTTCTGTGGAACCTTTGGTCCATTTTCCAGATTTCTACTTTCACCCATTTCTCCCAGATTCACTATACCCACAGGCCAAGACACCACTGCTTGGAAGTTGGAAGTTTTAGTAACAATGACTTTCAGAGTTTAGAACGAGGGGACAACTTCACCAAACCAGAAATCCGATTTGCAGTATCTCCGGGTTTGCAATTGGGGTTTCAAGTTTGTTTGTGAAATTTCTATTGAAATTAACATAGGGTTTCAACTTTCTTTTCCGTTAATTTTATTGCACAGTAATATTGAAATTAACATAGGGTTTCAACTTTCTTTCCTCTTAATTTTATTGCACTGTAATATTGAAATTAACATAGGGTTTATTTCCAGTTAATTATATTGCACTGTCAAAATTAACATAGGTTTTCAACTTTATTTCCTGTTAATTTTATTACACTGTAATATTGAAATTAACATAGGGTTTATTTCCCGTTAATTATATTGCACTGTCAAAATTAACATAGGGTTTTTCTTTCCGTTAATTTTATTGCACTGTAATATTGAAATTAAAATAGGGTTTATTTCTCATTAATTATATTGCACTGTCATGAGTTTGAGCTTATCAAATTCGAGGTATTTTAGGTATTAGAGATTTCCAGGGCACTGTTAAACCTTCCTTAAACTGGCCTGGAATTGCTCTTTTCAACATTCTGTCCATATCAATGAATAGATAAAAACAAACCTCTAAAAATGATGTCTAAGTTTGTCTGTTTTTCCTTACAACTCTAGCAACAAGAAGGAAAATAACAAAACTTGGTATGAATTCTTAATTATGTTATTTTATCTCAGTAAAGCATAATCAAAGCTTATTAGAATAAAAAAAAATTGTTTTTTGTGTCTGTAGGAATAATTTTTTTACATCCAATGTGTTTTGGTTCCAACAAAACTATGTAATAAAAAGTTCCAAGTATGGATTGTTAAAAGAGTTCAAACACATGTGTTAGTGTCTATAGTTATTCAGTTATAGTCCCATTAATTTTGATTCAGAAATGACTTTTATTGAAGGTCGGACAATTTAAATTTCATGATCTTTTCCCGTTTAGCTACACTAGCCATAGAATCACTCATACAAAAGAGTTGCAAAAAGTTACAACCATTACAGAGTTTCTTCAAAATGGGGGGTTCTCCTTTTATCTACATGGGTATTTAGCAACCCACAAAATACAATATGCAGTGCTTCTAAAAAACAATTGAATGTAAGATAAGAAGGATAAATATGAACAATAGGACATGTACAATACTCACATATAAAGTTATCCCAAAAACTCGAAGCATTTTAAACAACTATCAAGGAATGACACATTTATTGCAATCCTCAATATGCATTCTCTTAGCTAACATGTCATTTTGCGCTCTGGTTAAAATTTTACTAATTGTGATAAACATATTTACAAAGTCTTTATAGTTGAGAATTAAGTGCTCAAAGACAATTTCAAAAGGATTTTGACTCTTAATATAGGAAATAGCATAACAGAAGGTTCGTGCATTGCCAATGCCAAAAACGTTATTACTAGGAATATGCTCATCTAAACTAGAGGCTATCTAGAACTGAAAAAAAAAAATAGACTTTTACTGAAAGGACTCAACCTATGACTGATTACATATTACAACCAACTGATCAATACTTTATCCTTCTTTTCCCCAGTATGGCCTCTCCTTGTTGCTACTAGGGGGAGACACAAAGTTGCATCGTCTCCAACTCTCATCCCCAGGTTATGGAGGTAATATCAACAACAACCTATATGACCTTTGTTACAATAACAGAAAATATCCTCAGTAAAATATCTATGTTGTTACTTCCAGCTAAATGTTCCTTCAACAACAAATTCACCCTACCTCCAATCTACCATCATCAGTTGATTTCTACCTTGCCCTTAGAGTTGCTTGGTTGCATATTTTCAGGTGTATTTCAGCTGAGAGTTTCCTGTGGCGCTAAGATTGCTATGAGTGAAATCATAAGTGGCTAGACCATGATAACTGGAAAATTTGTAAGGGATTGGTGTAGACCTCCCAAGAGAATGCAGGTGCCTAATAAGCATGGAATTACATTTCAACCCTGAGCTTCCCCAGATTAAACAAAAAAGTCAAAATTTATGTCCTACCTGCTTGCATATATCTTATAGATGCATAATTCTTCTAGTACAAGTGGTTTGTGTTGGAACAAAGGGGACAAACTTTATTAACCCTTTCCCTTTGGCCACAACTACTGTGTTGTCTTTGGGATCATTCTCTTGAACATTCATCATGGAATTAAATCGCAGAGAACCATAGGCATATATGTAGGGGTCTTATGAGGAGAAGCAAGATTAGGCTCATGTTTAAATAACGGGGTTTTACTTTTCAAGGGAATGGCGTGAGATAAAATCTAGCATTAGAAGTATACTTAAGGTTAAACAACTATTGTTAGAATTAGGGAAAAAATAGAAACAATAATGCCCTTTTAATTTTCTGTTCACTAGATCAACATATATGAGAAAAGAAATAGACAGATCTAAAATAATTTCTGAGTATAAACAAAAAAATTTAGTGAAAAGACAAACCTCAAGCTTACCTCCTAATCTATGAAAGATGTACTTGTCGCATGTGTGAATGTAAACCTTTAAAATATGCTTAGAAATAGTTTTAGGTTCATGGATCAAACCTCTAGGATTTGATCTCTATCATATGGACTTAGGGATAGTTTTTCCAAGGTATATACCATCATAATACAACTTCAAAAAGAACCCCACAACAAGGGACGGCAAGGTATTGACCATAGCTGAGAAAACAATAGTAGGTGCCCCACAAGAAGGGATAGCAAGAAAACCACAAAAGGGACAACAAGATATTCAAAAGAAGGGACATCGGGATCTACACAAAAAGGGACAGCAAGATCTTCAAAAGAAGGGACAACAATATCTCCACAAAAAGGAACAACAAGATCTCCACAAAAAGGGACAAGAAGATATTCAAAAGAAGGGACAACAAGATCTCCACAAAAATGGACAGCAAGATCTTCAAAAGAAGGGAAAACAAAATCTCCACAAAAGGGGCAGTAAAATCTTCAAAAGAAGAGACTGCAAGATATCCACAAAAAGGGACAGCAAGATCTTCAAAAGAAGGGACAGCAAGATCTCCACAAAAAGGGACAGCAAGATCTTCAAAAGAAGGGACAACAAGATATCCACAAAAAGGGACAACAAGATCTTCAAAAGAAGAGACAACAAGATCTCCACAAAAAGGGACAACAAGAACACCACAAAAGGGACAACAAGATCTCCACAAAAAGGGACAGCAATGTCTCCACAAAAAGGGACAGCAAGATCTGCAAAAGAAGGGACAGCAAGATCTCCACAAAAATGGATAGCAAGATCTTCAAAAGAAGGGACAACAAGATCTCCACAAAAAAGTACAGTGTGATCTTCAAAAGAAGGGACAACAAGATCTCCACAAAAAGGGATAGCAAGATCTTCAAAAGAAGGGACAACAAGATCTCCACAAAAACGGACAGTAAGATCTTCAAAAGAAGAGACAACCAGATCTCCACAAAAAGGGACAACAAGATCTTCAAAAGAAGGGACAGCAAGATCTCCACAAAAAGGGACAGCAAGATCTTCAAAAGAAGAGACAACAAGATCTCCACAAAAAGGGAAAGATNACAAGAGACAACAAGATCTCCACAAAAAGGGACAGCAAGATCTTCAAAAGAAGGGACAGAAAAATCTCCACAAAAATGGACAGCAAGATCTTCAAAAGAAGGGACAACAAGATCTCCACAAAAAAGGACAGCAAGATCTTCAAAAGAAGGGACAACAAGATCTCCACAAAAAGGGACAGCAAGATCTTCAAAAGAAGAGACAACAAGATCTCCACAAAAAGGGACAACAAGATCTTCAAAAGAAGGGACAGCAAGATCTCCACAAAAAGGGACAGCAAGATCTTCAAAAGAAGAGACAACAAGATCTCCACAAAAAGGGACAACAAAATCTCCACAAAAAGGGACAGCAAGATCTTCAAAAGAAGAGACAACAAGATCTCCACAAAAAGGGACAGCAAGATCTTCAAATGAAGGGATAGCAAGATCACAAAAAGGAACAAGAAGATATTTGTTGCACGAAACTCCTAGACTACTTATTGACATTATAAACATTTCAAGATTCACACCGATAAGCCATCATGTTACTAAAAAATGGCAATTATGACATAATTAGCATAGACATATGTCAAATAAAAATAGAAGATAGAAGATAAATATAGCTATATATATATACACATGGCTCCCAAGAGACTTTTGTATGAAGTGTCCTTTAAGAGCCAAGAGTCACTGTTACTAAAAATCTGAATTGTGCAGATTTTTTGTTTGTTGAAAATCTGATATATGTAGTTTCACTTGTAGTATTGATTTTTGGTGGGTCAATTTTGACAGTTAAAGAAAAACAGGTTTGGATTAATGTTACTCATTGTAAAGAGACATACAAATGATTTTATTCCCATTTAATTTGTATTTTTATATTCCCTATTTTTTTATTGTGTATAGGTATAAATTATTGAAAAATGTCACCTCTAGGTCGTCCTAAAAAGGATAAAAAACAGTGTTCAATAGTTGATGCATTTGGTATTCCTCAATGCTCTAATCAACCATGCAAATCTAAAAATGAAATATATGATCATCCATTTGAAGGCCACGAATCAGATAGTGCAGAAATTTTTGAAGAGGAACCAACATCCAAGAGGCCCAAAAGAGCATTCAAGTCCAACTGGAAGACAAGATTCCCATGGGCTTTTGCCGTAAAATATTGTAATGGCATTGAAAGGATAAAGTGTTCATGGTGTGTAAAATTTAAAAGGGAAACTCCATTTGCTAAAGATGGAAGTACGACCCTTCAAGTTAGTGGTCTAAACATCCATGCAACATCAGAGGCTCATAAATTTTCTTTGCAACTTTTAGAGGGGGAAAGAAAACGAAGTACTCTTCCAATTACTAAACATGTAGAGCTAATGGTGGATGCTCAGAAGGAGAGAATTATATCGGTAATTGAAAATGTGTATTTTGTTGCCATACATGATTTACCTTTAGAAGTGTATAAATCAATATGTGACTTGAATAGGTATAAAAACACTCCTCACATGCCTCTAACAGATGAATATTCAGCATATACAAATACAACATCTAGAAAATAGTTTCTACAAGCTGCTAAGGAGGTATATTGGAAAAAGTTAAAAGATGATATTTTCAACAACCCATTTGACTCAATTTCAGTTGATGAAAGAACTGATCGGACTATGGTGCAACATTTAATCATTTATATTACATATTTAACAAATGAAGGAAGAGGCCAATGTGTTACAAAATTCATATGCTTACTTCAAATTAGGGATGGAACATCACAATCTATGTATGATGATGTGACATCTCTTTTAGTAGAAATGGATCTATCCTTGATAAAGTTGGTTGGATTTGGATATGATGGAGCTTCATCCATGAGGGGAATTCATGAAGGTTTATCTACTAAGCTTCATCGACATGCTCCTCATTTATTAGATATACATTGCATAGCTCATCGGGAAGCATTAGCAGCAAATGATGCTTCATCTTATTTTGCAGAGTTCCAAGCTATTGATAAGTTTGCAAACAAGGTTTATTCATGGCTAGGGAAATCTACTAAAAGACATGGAGAATTGAAAGAGTTAATGGAGTCATTTCAAATCACAAGGCTAGAAGTGTTACAAATTCATCACATAAGATGGATTTCTAGAGGCAAAGTCATGGAAAGACTCGTTAAGCTCATGCCAGCTTTGTTAAAAGATTGGCAGTTAGGGGAGAAAAAAATGTATGACCTAGCCACAATATTTCAAGTTCAATTTTGCATCCATTTACTTGCAGAKGTKCTTATTGAGTTGAATAAGHTKARTCAAAAWTTCCAAGAAGATCATGTTGACATTACATCTATTGGAACTACTTTGGATATCACTATTAGCWTGCTTCATAAGCRATTTCTAAGAGGCATATTTGGGGTTGGTGCAATGCACATATCATCTTTTTTAAGTAAAACACAGCAAGTAACTCTTGAGTTTGCAGATTGCACAGGTATGGTACATGTACATGCATTGAGATTTTAGAGTTTACCAAAGTCAGAAAGACCGGGGACACTAGATGATTGCATTATGTTGGGAAAAAGTTTTGTAATGAAAGTGATTGACTCTCTAAATGCAAGGTTCATATATTTGCCTATGAGGATATGGATGATAGAGACTCTCAAACAAGAAGATGGCTAACATGTTTATGTGAGAAATTTAGTGTTGGGAACTCACCTATTGTGGATAGTGCTAGATGTTTGGGTGAAATGGACGAATGTGTTTGTACTATGTATAGATCATACCCTAAAAAGCATATGTTTGGAGCATGGGATCTATGTGGAGGTGAACCTGAATGGTTTGAAGGATTTCCATGTTTGATGCAGCTATGGCAAGCTATTCTTGTTATTCCAGCTAGCACAATAGTATGTGAAAGAGGCTTCTCCAAATTAAATCGGATAAAAAATGATGATAGATCAAGACTTTCCTTAGAAACATTGGATATATTAATGTTTCTCTCTCTCAGTGCACCTCATGCTCTAAACGAGGTAGATTGGAAACAAATGAAAGCTCGAAAGCCTCTTCCACTAGGAAAATAGATTCATATCTATAATGATCGAAGATCTGGTAATTTTGAAGAATGTGAATGTAAGTTTCAATATTTATTATTAGCATTGGCTTACCTTACATAACACTTGGCAAAACCAATCCTCATTTATTTGAAGTTTTTTGTTGTAATTTATTTCAGTAATAGAGTACTGTAATATTATGTTGGAGACTGTGTTTGTTGTCCTAAATTTCTAGATTGCAGATTTATGTAGAATAATTCCTAATTATCTGTTGTTTGAATCACTTCACAAAATGCAGTGTTTGTACTCCTAAATTTACCGAATATTTTCTTAGTAGATACATATATGAAGTTTTGACAAAGGTGTCTAGACTTCAGTTTGTGATTGTAGGTTGTAATTCTTTAAGTGCAGTTATGAACTATAAATTAACAAATTAACAAACATCCTCAATGTGTCTTTGCAGATGGACATTTCCAAAAGACATGCTCAACCATTTCATCCCTATCATAAAGCATGCAGAGATCTGGCAGTTTTGAAGAATGTGAATGTAAGTTTCAATCATTATTTTTATTAGTGGCTTACCTTACAAAACACTTGGCAGAACCACTCCTCATTTATTTGAATTTTTTTGTTGTAATTTCTTTCAGTAATAGAGTACTGTGATAATTTGTTGGAGATTGTGCTTGTTGTCCTGAATTTCCAGACTATAGATTTATGTAGAATAATTCTTAGTTATTTGTTGTTTGAATTAGCTCATAGAATGCAATCTTCGTACTCTTGAATTTACTGGATATTGTTTTAGTAGATGAAGATTTAAAGTGTTAACAGAGATTTCTAGACTTCGGTTTGTGGTTGTAGGTTGTAATTCTTTGAGTGTAGATCTAAACCATGAATTAACATGATCTAGTAATCTAGTCTATTTTGTGATTGATCACCCTTATGATCATATTTAACATCATATCAATGGTTATACTTGTATCAATAAACAAGAGGTATTACTCTGAATATTGCACCAACGATTTCTTTTGTAATGAGCTTTTCTCAAACATATTGAATTTAATCATTGCAGGATATTGTGCAAGGCTAAGTTGCAAGGAGCAGGTGGTAGTTAATTTCCAAAAGGAACAACTTTTGGGGGTTTGTCGTTAATTTCCAAAAAAAAAATTGGACATATGTATTACATAGTAGCCTTTTTGGGGTGGCAGTTAATTTCCAAAGTTTTTTCACGAATGTATTACATAATAACCTTTTTGGGGTTATGCTAGTTTAAGGACATGAGTTGGGGATAGATGAAATATGATGGATAAAAACACTCAAGTATAACTTTGTTTTGGGGGGAAAATGTATTGTTTCAGTTTTAAAAGAATTAATACAATTTACAAATTTTGTTTCTCTATGAATTTACATTTTCAAATTTGGCTAAATATTTATTTGATGTTGTTATAATTGTAATATTTTCCAGCCAGTTAGCCATTTAGCTTGTACTAATTATTTTATTAAAAATAAATTTGATTAAAAATGTAATGTTTTATTTAACACGTTTTTTTATGAATTGTGAACTTAATTTATTGTTGTCAATTGAAATGCAATTTTTCTAGAAAATTTTCATTCTAATGATTATTTACCCTTCTCACAGAAATTAGAACCTGCCCTTCAAATTTGATCACTATTCCCCACCCTCGCCCCATAATTAATTTATTCATTAAATTGACACAAATACAATTAAATGTTAACACTAAAAGATTATTGTTGAATGGATGCTCATAAATGGTTATGTCAATGAAAAATATATTAATCACACAACATAGTGTTGTAACAAACTTTAGTGAAGTTATGGTACACTAAAACCTATGAAGGGCCCAATCGTGACTAAAACAACACATATGCATATATTACTAACCAGTAATTATTATGTCCAAATGAATTCAAAAAACGGATTATAATAACACACCTAAGGTCATTGAGGATATATTATTTCATTGTGCAATAAACTACATATTCTTAACATTAAAAAAGGAAGCAACATAAACCTATGATTCGTATAATCCCTAGATTGCATCATGGGCACTTTTATAAAAGTTAGTTTTCATATAATTTTATGAAATACAAAATCAAAATTGCATAGTGAAATGTGTAGTATTCTTCAAATAAGGGAAATAGCTGCAAAGCAGTTAGTCCCTGCCTAGTATGTATTTTAATTGAAATGTATTGGCCAAAGTAAACTCAATGCCATTTGTACTGTTTGAGTAAATATAACACGAAGTGACGTGGAGAGGAAAGGGGGCTAAGAGCAGAGAAAACGAGGGTGACTTCATAATCTAGTTTGTGGGATTTGTTTGACACATTCATCTGAATGGAATTGTCTGGTCAAAGCAAGCCATTGTAAATGGAAGCGGATAAAGGCATTATTTTGCAAGACCGCCGCAATTAAAGCTCCATTTAAAATCAACATCGTAATCGCAGTTTGATATGTTCAAAAATTGTATGCATTTTTCACACAAGAACTTCTTGAAAATTAAAAAAAAAAAATCTAACTCTCTATACGACAGTAAATCTGTATTATTGAGTACCAAAAAAATACTACGATTTGGAAAGTTTGAGGCTCTGCTAGACTCTGTTGACGTTGGGGAGCTGAAATGCTTCTATGGCGAACAAACCAATAATGTTGATATACAATGACTAAGAAAATGTGATCGCAGCGAGGTCCCGAGAAACTTGTTAGAAGAGATTTCTTACATTTCATTGTTAACGCACCTCCCATACTAATTGTCGCGCACATTGTCACGCATCATCTATGCTAATTATCATCCAAACACTTATATTATCAACGATTTCGACGATCCATAACATCATAAATGTACACTACAAATAATTTGTAAAATACTATTATCTTAAAATTATATTTTAAAATAAAATTATAAATTTAAAATATATAAAAATATATAATCTTAAAATTATATTTTATATAAATTTAAAATATATAAAAATATATAATCTTAA